>CAAE01014773.1:511096-522988 GCA_000180735.1 Tetraodon nigroviridis
GACCTACTGAATAGGCCATGTGTAGACTGGCCATCCAATTATTTGTAAGGTCTGTAAAAGTCACTGTGGTAACATTAGTGGTCTTTTAATTATACTTCTCTAATACAAAGAGCAATTGGAATTGTCAGGGACAAGTCTATAGCTGGAAAACTGTCACATACTCTACTTGAGTCAAAATTGTAACACAAAACATTGTCGGTCTTTGTCTTTGTTGTGAGACTGGACATTTTTCGAAAGCTCATAAAGTGTCAATAACCTCAAGAGTAAAGGTAATATCAAAATCAAGCCTTAAGCTCCTGATTTGTTTAAACGTGTGTCTTTGTGCTTGATAATAAGAACAAATGACAATCACCAACAAATAACTATTACACAACACATGTTTGTCAGGGAACATTAGAGAGAATCTTGTATCATATTACCAGTTGTTCATTGGATGATCCAAATCATTAATCACTGTTGCATAAACTACTGGTTTCGTGTTCTTTGGCACTGACATAAGCTGCCATTCTTGGGCGTGACAGTAGAAAGTGCCACAAAACTATGAATGCAAGTTGGCTCAATGTCATTAACTGCTGTCCCAGTTTACGCTTATATCCAATAATGGGATTGCACGCAAGACTACGGTGTTGCTCTCGCTTAACTCACTGTATACTATGTTTGACCTGCAAGTCAGCTGCCTCAGTGGGCCTGTGATTGACACATTGGATAGCTATTGGATTCTAAACCCAGGGCCTAAAGTGTGACAGCTCACACCATCCCTGCTAATCACCTCATTTACTCAAGCTACAGGACTCCTCTGCCTGGGGCCACATAATGCAACATTCTTATACTGAGATTTTTGTCAGCAGTGCTCACAGTTTCTCTGTTTCCACATGTTTTGTGTGACGGCAGAATAGCACACTTTTCATGCTGACACGTGTTTTTAGGCGTTTTTTAAACACTTTTCTGTATATTATAAAAGTAAATCTTTGCCTTTTTTGATTGAACATTTATGCACATGATAATAATCATTGCCAAGTGACTGACAGCAGCGGATCCTCCCAGGTTCCATCAGCCTTTCTGTGGTATTATGTAACTAATCTCTTAATTGTTGTCTGACTCTTGATTCCATCGTCATGCAGGTAGGGCAGGAATGCAAAAAACGTATTAGTTAGTCCAAGATCCATGTTTTACCTCTCAATCAGTTGAAGTTTCACAGGAGTTCAAGTGTCGGTTATTCGGTTATTGGTAATTAACAGGTATTAGAGATGAGGCCCAAAGCCAGAATTAACCCATGGCCCTGTCTGAGCAGGTAAGGGAGTGTTTGGTGCAAAGATTAGTACTTACTCATAGATTTGATACAGAAATTCCTTTTCCCACAGTTGGAGATATTGACTTCAAGCGTAATGGAAAAATGCACGCACATGCATGTGTGACATTCAGTGTGTGAGAATTTTGTTATTTACTCAGGTTAGACTGACACAGGTCTCTGTCAGTTTCACAATCTAAGGATGGATCTCTCAAATATGCAGATGCTGTGTAATTACATTGTCCCTACCTTGGTTTGACCTTTTAAACTGACAGGCAGGTGCCTATGGGGTAAGGGGTGCCAACAGCAGGTCAAAGGTACAAATAGAGTGTAAGACAGGGATTTGTGTCAAAAAAGTCTTCCTTTAGAGAGGATATTCAGACGTCTGCTGCACTGATTAGCTTTCCCATTGACATTTGTACACACATTTTTTTTAAGTAATTATTTTTATGATTTGTCAGTAGTTTAATTGTTTAAAAAAAATATTTTTTATTTACCTCAGGGATGGATGATCTAAAAATGTACATTATCAAAAAACATTTTCCTTCATCAGAATTCATTTCTGGAGTGTTACTGCACACACTTCACAGTGGTGCCCCTATTGATAAACTACGTGAGAAAACTACAATCAGGCCACCATCTCAAGTTGCCCACTGACCCGCCATTACACATGACGTGAACTTGGCTTACTCAGCTGAGTTTATCTGTGCATGTGCGTTGCAGGCAATGCACAGTGCAATGAAGACAGTTGTGCTTGTACAGTTGAAGAATGAGGTGAGGAAGAAGCCAAACTGAAAGAGTCCAAGAGAGGTGTATAGACTAGGTTAATGTTTCTTGGCATGTCCTCAAAACGTCTTTAAAACAGCGCCTGCGCCTGGCCCCCTGTTGAAGCCTGTGGGTGCCGAGGGAAGGGTGTTAATGGACCTATGTGAGGAACAGAGCGGAGGCTCAGAGTGGGGTGGGGGGGGAGGCATAAGCAGAGACGAGCAGTTAAGTGATTCTCAGGTCAGGTCTAATTAAAATGAGGGCTTTTCCTTAGAGGCACCAAACCGTCTTATTGGGAGAGAAATAAAAAAAAGGGGGGGGCGGGGGGCAAATTGTGGAATGAAAAATGAGTTGGACAGAGACCCAGGCCTCAGGGCTTGTTTGCATACTTGTTTATGTGTTTGTTTATATTCTATGCCTGGTTGTATAACCACCTTCTAAAATAGTGTTTTTGTATTACAGATCATTCAGTGTTGAAAAGAACTCTTTTAAAGGAATGAACTAGGTCATTTTACGTATACTTCTTTCAGTGGTTCCTAATGACTTTTTGCTGTCAGAGTCTTATTGGATGTTCTAAACATACTAGTATGAGTAAAAACTAATCTTTAAAAATCAAATACAATCTCATGGTCTTTATTCGTTTGGCCTCGACTCCTGTGGTGTTCCAGTCTTGAGAATAACAATCAGATGGGAACGGACTTTCAGAATAATATTCCAATTGAATAATTTATACTTCCTCCCTTGGTGCACACCAGGTCTGTCGCATTTTGGAATGAGGTGTGCTTATGGCTTCTGCATGTATGAGAAAGAAAGCGGTAGAGAGCCTGATGCAGGCCAGTCAGTGGCACGCGATCAGACCCCTCAGCCGAACAATTTTCACAACATACATCAGATTTGCATCTATTATTTAAGAGGGGTTTTATCTATTCTGCAAATGTGCATGTGTGTTTGAAAAGCGCCAGCTTGTAAGTTTTCAGTATTGAGATTTTGTAGTAGGGTGTACACAGAGATGTTTTTTTGTTTGTTTGTTTGTTTGTTTGTTTTTATATATGGTCAAGATGTTGGATTTTGACAGGGTCAGGGTTCATTAGGCCACTAGCAAAATGTCCCTAATAAGAATTTGATATTAATGCTTTGAAAGGGAAATGGTCAGAACAGTTGTGCAGACAGGTCAGAGCTCTGTCAGTGATGATCTGGGACTTTGCCAAATGCACTGCCCTCTATGGTGGGTCAACACAGCGCTGGAACGTTTCTACCATACAGGCAGTGTTCAAGGAAAACAAAACTGGGCATGTGCTCTCCTCCTGCCAGGCTGAGTAAAACTGCGCTCTGCCTGAGACTCGCCCTGGAAGTGAAACTGTTTGATCGGTGATCAGTGAACCTTTAACATCGTCCACGCACCATTCAGCCCCCATCAGACTAGTCTGGCCACATTGGACTCAGACCTGATTAAAGTAGCTCTCGTCTTCAGAGGAAAGGAAGGGTGGAAGAGAGAGGCTGTAGCTAACATGCCACCCTACATCTATAAGGTCCTGTGATACTATGGGCTATGTATAAGTGATTTTAGAAAAGGCCCATCATCAGCATAATGGTAGTGACTGGAAGATCACAGGCCCACTGGTGCCTGTAAAAAAAGTCTTTGCTGTATCATTTTATTTGGCTTCTGACTTCTCATATTATTTCTTCAGATTATCCAGCCATTTATTTTTGCCTAAAGTCATTCATCTTTATAAATGCTGTTCTCCACTCCTCTGGGCTTTCAGTAAAGAAGAATTATCAAAATGTAGTGATAAATCAAAAATGTTATGTTTTTAAAACTTTCACAGTGTATTTTTATTTAGAAGAAAGACAAGTCACAGAACGCTGATATTTCCAAAATCATGTCACATTTATGGGTTATCGTTTTAAAGGTAAACTAAGCGAGTCAGAATCCAAAGAGTGCCTACAACATAATATATTTCTGAATCTCAACCATCATCTGTAGTTCTCCATGTAAAGGTGGCGAATTAGGGATTATTGATCTACAACTGCTAAAGAAACAGGGCTTCAATACTAAACCAACCATGTGCAAACATCCTTCTCACCGCTGTTGATCCAACAAAGAAAGTTAAAATTGCCATCATGGACCCAAACAGCTCTATGGTCTGAGTGGTTCAAAGGTGGAATGTTGATCCAGCGCAGGAGCATCACACTCAGGAAGGCTCTCTGCTTGGTTCCTAAAAATAACTTTCCCACACTCTCAACACTCAGTGTCCTGGGGGGTTCACGAGCAGGAGTGTGCGCACATATTTCTCTGTGTCTGTACATTGGTTGACTCTGAACATAAAGCCTCACTAGATGTTGTCCTGAGATTTTTTCTTTAATTATATTGGATTTTTTTCTAATCTACAGTAAAGAGAAAATCAAAACTAATGGGTTCAACTACATTATTTGTACTTTTGACCTTTTTTTAAGTATTTTTTCCTGTTAGTTTTCCTTCAATGGATCCCTGCTTAGCAACCCAAATGAGGGCTGTTGAGACCCTTTCTTTTTCTTTATCCGTCTGCACACAATAAAGGCATTTGTTTCAGATAATCATGGAAGCTACTTAACCCTTGCTACTGTGAATATGCTTGTATTTAAAAAGACTCACCCAACAGTCAACACTGACTTGTTTAAAGTGCTGTTGGCCCTTTGAGAGAAGCTGGCCAACTGCTGAATATAGCGATGCTCATGAATTTTATGAGGGCAAATGTCCCTGTCCTTCAGAGTTCACAGGTGGCTATTGAAAGGGCCAGGCCAGATGATGGAGGACAGTTAGGACACATATAGATCCCTGAATGGACTTTAATTACACTGAGTAGATGAGTCACAGGGCCATTGGTAGGACAATCCCACACTTCAAAAGGCAAGTTAGAGGGCAAGGTGATGGCACCAATCTTTCACAATCCCATCTGTAAATCTGCTGCGTGTATAAGACAATGGTCATGTGTTTATGCAGCATAAATGGAGCAAATTTCTGTGTGTATGTGGGTGTGCATACGTGAACGTGTGGAGGTGGGGGGACTCCTGGGGGGAGAATACTCCAGTGTGTAGCTTAACCAAACTTTCCTTTTGTCCCCAGCAATGATGAGTGATGATGAGTGACGGGGTGTTCGGAGTGGGATCTAGGGAACAGAATGTGCTTAAGCAGCGTTCAACCAAACTCATACAAAAGGCAGAAAAAGGTCAAAGCTGAGGCAAACGTCTTATCAGCTAACATAGTTTCATGCATATGTACGAATAGGTTTCTCCTTCTTAGCCTAAATTGTATATGTTTTAACAGTCATCGGTTATGATAGATGATTTTTTTTTTTTTTTTTACTGGATATTGATTATCAAGAACACATCAGTTTTGTACATTTATTGTATAATATTCTTGTAAACATTTATTTCTATTTTTGGAACACCACCACAGTATGGTTTAGTGTTTAAAAAATAATTTTCTAAGTAATAAATTTACTACGACTTAACTTTGCTGACATGTCAAAGAGCCTTTGTTGCTAAAGTACTGCGAGATCTCTGCAAAAACTGCTTTCTTTTTTTAGATTATGCTATCAAGCTGTATATTGGTGCATCTCCTCACTGTAATGCAATTAAAAAAACGTGCTTTTTTTCCTTTACGCGAAACCCCAACATTCTGCTAAAACAACCCAAATATAGTCACAGAACTCCCACCACCCACCCCCGCCTCCGCTGACAATTATGCCTCACTGCTGTGTATGGATAGGGAGGACTTGCGTGCAAGTGTTTCCCAGGAGGCAGTGGTAGACTGAGGGTTCTGAGTCCTGGGGATGGCTCTCAATGGCAGTTAGTGATGAAGCAGTATTTTATTTCTTTTTTTTGTGCCTGCTCTCCCTACTCACCCTCCCTCTTTCTGAACTCAGTCAGTGATCTTAATGGGGGGTGACAGCTCACCTCTCCCTAGCGTGCTACGGTCCTCGGAGCGTTAGACCCCCCCACCACCACCACCACCCCTACCACCACCCCCAAGTCCCAGAAGGCCACAAAGGTTACTCCATATGTTAGTCCAAGGCTTCTTATGAATCTTCTCTTTTTCTTAGACATCTATGTTTTCTGTCAGGTCTCTAGATATTTAAAGTGTGTTTCATCTTCTGATGAAACAAAAAGTCATTTTTATTTTTTAAAACTCAGCAGTGCAAAGATTGAGGCCTGGAGTGCAGAGGGCCTTTACAGAGGTGATCTAATAGCCCCATGTTGTGATGTTAACTTGAACACACTGTGTATGGACACAAGTACGACTTCATCATTATACACTCTGTGTCCACATAGTGTCCTTAATGACACTATAAAATTGACAGAAAGCATAAACAGAAATTCTGTCTCTTGTCATGTAAGAGGCGGTAATACGCTAGTTTAATTCTTACCAAATTAAAAGTCAAATAGATTTGCACATTCAATATTACGCTGAAGTTTTCTTTTTAATATCTTGACACTCAGTTGCTTCATACCCCTATCAGTAAAAAAAAAAGTTTACCTTAGTAAAAAGAAAATTGCCCTTTGTTATTTTTTTCTAAAACATTAAATCTCACTGAACATGAAAGTTAACAGGGTCCTTTGAATCACACTCTTAAATTATCCAGACTTTCTGCAGCCACCCTTTGAGCTTTAATGCATCTAAGCCTTGCAAAAGTGTTCTGAGATGTACTGAACATTATAATTAAACTAGTACAGTGAACTTCTTACACCCCTACTACATAACAAATATTACATTTGGTGTGTGTTCTTGAGTGTTAATGCTTGTGCAAGTTTTAAATAACAGTCTAGTGAAATTGTGTAATGAGTAACGTGTGTATTGAGAAGAGGATTTGCGTGCTTAGATGAGTGAAAAAAAGCTCCCAAAAGCATGTGTAGTGGTGAATATTTGAGTAGGCAGGATGTTTGCAAGGTCAGTCTATGTAAAGAGCAAAGTGCTTTTCAATCTTAGACTGTCTTCTCTCTTCTTTCCTTATTCTTTTGTCAGAGGCTTCCACCCTCTATACCTCATTCCTAAAATCATAGTCAGTCTTTAAAGAGTATTGCTCTACAATCAGAGCCCTTATCCAAACTTAACTGCCTTCACATTCACCGGTTTCACCTCATTTGCTCCCAGACACAAAGTCACCATGCCATTTTATAAGATGTTGTAATCATGGTGAACTACGCTCAATTGCTGAACCTTATTTGCCCCGACATAAAAAAGGGGGCATGAGACTCTTTTAGATAAGTGCTAAAGGGGATATGGGCTATTTTTGAGATTTTTTTTTTTGAACATCCCTATGCCTTACATTTCAGCCTGTGCAATATTCAGGGACACGTTTGCCACTTACTCTGGAATGTAGCATTTTTCAAACCACACAATCCTCCTTTTGCTGCTGCTCCTGGCAGCCTACACATTTGGTGTAATCTGACTTGTCTTCATTACAGACAGTATCCAGTAATAGGCTGTGACCACAGATGTCAGCCATTAGGGCAGCATCTATGATGGGACAGGTCTGATTGGCTGTGAGGCAGGTGATAAAGAAATCATGCCTCATTTACCTCCAATTTTTTGTTCACACATCCCTGTATTAAATTCAAGGGTGAAGATGGGAAGGGACTGTATTAAATTGATTTATGCACTCTCCTACGTTGTGTTAGCTAATCTTCTCCTCCTGGCTGCATTGTCAGCAGCCAGTGCTGCTCTACATAAGCAAATCATTTAATTGGGTTGAAGTTGCAGCAAAGTTGTTAAAGTTTTCGTGCAACGCTGTTCTTTTCCGAGCTCATTAAAATTGATTATCAGTAGGGCATTGTAAATTATATTCTTGTTCTCCCTTTTGGGCTCTTTTGTGTGGTTTCATTTCCAAAACCTCAAACCCTCAGCTCAGCAGCTCAGCTCTTGTTACTTATCTAAACACACTTAGACACATGGTGTCCTTGAATAGACTTTACCAACTCGAAAATATTCTATTTTTAGTGTTCCTTCTCAACTGTGCTTCCCGTCAGCTCTTACCACGCCCTCTGGCTTCCCACAAGGTGAGTCCGGACGTCATCATTTGCATCAATCAAAGCATCAATAAAACACCCGCAGCCGCTACATCTGTGATTGTTTTTGCTTTTGTCAACACGGGAGCAGCATGTGATCTGATGACACATGTTTGAGTAATTTCACATATGGCATTACCGTCATTTTGAAATGCCATAAAAGTCAAACCAATAAGAATAATATACCCATTATTAGTATGGAAATTAGAAATGGAATGCTATTGAGCACTGAAAGCTTGTCATTTGAGTGACAGTCGGAGACGCTCCTGGTTCCGTGCACTGTATTTAAGATGTGTTTGATGTTTTTCAAACTCCATATTTGGCATATTATCCTCGGGTGGCAGCTTACACCTTGTTGGTATTTAAGACAGATTTCAGCGGATATTAACTGATTCTGGTGCCAGTTGCATTTAAAGGTGCAGCTCACTCATAACGGCGACGTGTTGTCTTCTGACAGATCATCTCTGGATGAGAGAGCACAGCAGCATCCCACCTCATTACCGCAGCTACACACTAACTGAGGGACCGACACACTGCTCCCTGTGATTAAGATGTAAATTTTCTCTAATTGGAATGTAAATTCATACATTTATATGAAGACGTCAGCTGTCAGATTGCAATATTGTGTCCTTTTTTCTTCATCTCCCCTGTTCCCCAGGCAGGGAGTAGGTGCCTGTAATCTGTATCCTACTCCCACAGCCCAACCTGGGACTTGCCGTTTGTTTAATGTCGGGCCCATTGTCCTGTATCCAGCCCATCATTGTAATGCTTCCCATTCATGTTTCTGTGTTTTGTTGCAGTCTGATGTGCTCTCACTACCTGTGTTTGTTCCTCCATGCATGGCTGAGCCGTCAGGGCCTTGGGGACGAGGAGGGACTTTGAGATGCGGGCTGGGGTCATCGGGTGGCCGTATTTTGTGTGTGCATCGATTACTTCTGCTGAATGTTTCTCAATGCAAATAAGTCTGCCACTTTGAGAAGAAGCACATGTATCTGAAGTAATTAATTTTACCCTTGAATGCCAGCTGTGGTGATGTGTTCCAAATTGAGCTTTCTCACCAAAAGAGTGTTAATTTAGGGATCTGGCAGATGAAGTAAGTGCATTTGCCAACATATATGGCTCATAGAATTGGAATGCATTGTTTTTGTCTTGTTCATTCAATGATTGCCCAGTTGTAACATACAACTGCCTTCAGATTACGCCATACAAAACCAAATGTTACAAAGAGGTTTTATTTAACATGCATCATAAAATTAATTATAGGGCTAGATTGTTATATGGAGGTAGTTTAGAGGTCATTAAGTTAGTTAGCAGGAGATGAGGATGCAGAGACAGGATGAGAAAAGTTTGGTATAAAAAACATTTCCTAATTTTTAAAAAGGCAGCATCTTGGGGTAAATTTGTGATGCTATAAATTTGACTTAAAATATTACAAGGAGAAAATATTTAATTATATCATTCACTATAATATGTGAATATCAAATTTAACAACAGCACATTCTAAAATTATCTGCAGCAAAGCCACAAATTATTTCTCATAATTATTAGTGGAAGGTTAGGAAATGCCATTTTCATACAACAAGCTGCACCAATGTATGTACAGGTACATGTACAATACAGGTAAATTTCTTGAACGGATTAATCTGCCCTAAACCAAACCGCCAGGTTCAGTTTGAAGAAGCAAAGTAGAAAATTGAATAGTCACTTTCTGTGGAGCATTTATTATAGTTTACCATCGATGGACTGTAATTGATGATTATAGAGTTTTCCAAGTTAAGTTAGACTACATGGTACTATTTTCTCACATTATTTTGCAAACTGTACGTCTTACTTTTTTCATTCTTTTACTTTGACACACACACATACTGAGCTACATTAACCTGAAATGGCATACGCGACACTTTGGGCTGCTCTGCCTCTGTCTGTTTCCCCCTCTCTGGTTCTGTTCTGCTTTGTTTTTCAGTAGCAACATGTTTTATTAAGTTCCCCAAAACATGTTTTGGATTGAAAGGATGTAATACGTCTAGGCTTTTAACAGACGGGACATAATACTGAAAAACATCTTGTTCGTGCTGTGTTTTTCTGTACATCATGTCGTAAGTAGATGGATATTGGGGGAGGTTAATTGAACACAGGGTTACTGGCATCCTTGTTAAGACAGTTAGATAAATATATAAAAGGGACTGCTCCATGATTTGACATGTTTCATTTGCTATCAAGTAAGAGCATATAGTGAATAATGCCCTGCTACAGTAATTTTTTTTTCTTTTTCTAATAAGATTAATGGAAATTGCACCAGTGTGGCTCCACAGTCCATGATTTGGTTGGGCATGACCTGAAAGCACATAATGACTAACCCAAAAAATAATGTGTTCACTTTGCTCACCAACAAAATCTTATACATAATTCAAGATGTTTTCCATCTTGTGTATTTCTGGGTTGTGCAGAACTTTAGATCAAGCAGTTCTTGGGGTGTGTGCTTATTAACCTTTCCTGCACATTCCTCTTTGGAAAAGGTAGCGTGTGAATTTCCAGACATCACGTGATCCTTCACAAGGGCAGTTTGGAAGCTGGGATAACCGGAACATCTGTAAACATATCAGAACTTTTACAAAATGATCTTTATCGCCTAAGAAATTCTAGTCTGGGCTAGAGTAGTTTGGGCTTTCCCACTCTAATGAACTAAAAATAAAACACAGTAAACCTTAAAGACTTGTGATGTGTTTACACTGCCAGTACATTTTAAAAATTGACAGCAGCATGGGTAAATGCACATTCCCATGAGGTCTGACTCCAGCTGAGGGTTGAGCCATGCAAAAGGTATTCTGACTATGCAGCCACAGCATGTCATTGCTACTCCTCCTACCTGTAGCGCCTAAACCGCGTGCTATGCTCCCCATTGCTTGGCCCTCCATTAGGAAGGAATCCTAATAAACCTGTCCCTTTCACATCCAATTCCATCCATCGTCTTCTTTTTATTACATTGAATCAACCGCGCGGAAAACTGACACGTTTCTATCTGTTGTTTCTTTTAATCAGGAATCTGCCTCTGGACAGGTGAACCCTGTTGACATTGTTGATGTGGCTTATTTTTTGGGTTTGGTGGATGCTTGCACTTCCTGTGACCGCACTGTTAAGCTATCGTGAATCATCTAATGGTGCTTCTGCTTGCACGCCACCATCAGCAAATTACAGCTACACCCACTAACTGACAGGTAATCTCAGGTGACAGAGGAGGAAGTGAAATCTGTTTTGACTTGTGGTGCCAAGTATTTGCTGTATAAGCTGCTTTTTTTACATAATATATATTTTAAAAGTTATTATTTTAGTTTTCCTTTTTAATGCTGACCATTATTCTTTTGCTGTGGTCAAGTGCTCTAGTAAATAGTCCAGCAACTCACCCGACTTGGATCAATGTGGACACAGCACAGACATACAAAAGGCAAGGTAGGGAGAAAATGGGTGAGAGACACATCTTGGAGGAGAGAGAGAGCCTAGTTTGTCCCCCAGGTATGACAGAGCCACTCATGCAGAAAGATCCCACATGGAGGGAATGGGGGAGAAGTGTGTGTGTGGTGAGGAGCATGAAGGAACTCTTGGCGTCCTCTCCTCATTCACCCTCCCCTTCTCTGAAAACACATCTGTCTTCTTTTCTCTGTCACACACCTTTACCTTCGTGTATTCACTCACCCTCTCACTCCCAGTAAACAGACATATGCAGGTGCAGATTTGAAGATGTATTCCCATGTTACTGGTGCCACCTGCCATAGTTCGGACTTTCTAGGCATTGTGCT
>CAAE01014773.1:527853-576531 GCA_000180735.1 Tetraodon nigroviridis
CGGCTCTGTCTGTGCCCAAGTCCATACCACCCAACTCAACCCCCCTCACTCACCACCCACCACCACAAGGGTCGACGTGCCCTCGCCCCCTCACCCTAGAATGCCCACAGTCTAAACGAACACTGCCCTCCAAAGAGAAACAAAAATGAACTGAAAAGAGACAAAATGGCCCCACGCTGCTTCTCCTGTCAAGGTTCTTGACAGGCCCCGAGAAGGGGGCCCCCAGAGGAGGGTTCATTTGAAGATGATGACAACGGAGATAACAAGTCAAGTTGTTGTGTTAGAGCACGGTTACACTTTGGCCCTTGTTTGTCCGTTTGGTTATTCAGTAGCATTGCGGAGCTAACTGATTCCCATGCATGTCATGTTCAGTAACATGACAGATACTATCAAATGGTGTTCTGCATCAGTCTGTGGAGCGTGAAGGGTAAATGAGGAGTGAGCTCCTCAACAGCTCAGGAACAAACATTCCATTAGGTATTACAGAACCTTGAAAGCTTATCAGTTAATCAATTTCCTGTTTGGACACGCTCATTTTAATGAATTTCAGTAAGTTATTAGTCCCTTCCCATTCCCTCAGTGTTTGGGAATATAATTACACTCAGAACGCTTACTCATCCCTTTGCCTGTCTGCCTCCTGCTCTGTCAGATGCATTAGCTATGAAGCAGAAGAGATGAGGTGTGTGTCTACATTTGTCTGTCAGCTCGCCTGACTGTCTGTGCGACCGCCTCTCGGATTATCCACAATCAGGTAGCAGGTGATATGTCAGGCTGGTGACCACCACATAGTTGCTAAAAATAGACAACTTAGGTTGATGAAACCATGCATTTGTAAGTCTTCTTTCATCCAACCACATCGTTGCAGGACAGTAACATTTGACTGGTTGAACATGTCTAAAATCTTTGATTCTCGGCATTACAAGCTTTTAGATGACATTATGAATGATCACAAAGATGTCGTTTTTAAAAAAATGACAAAATGGCAGTGAATAAAATGACAAGGAAAAGAAAAAAATTCAGTTAAAAAATATTCACACCTTAGAAATAAAACCCCCTCCAGTCAGCAGCTTGTTCTTCAAGCAAGGTCAGTGATCGTGTTTCACTCTTTGTTACCACAAAAAAAGAGGAAGCAAGAGCTTCTTCTAGGCTTTTGTCAGATTAGGTGGGCTAGAATTACTAAGTGATTGGATTTACCTTGGGTTGTTTCTGCCTTTTCAGGAATGGTAGAGGAAGTATTCTTTGACATTTTCAGCACATTTTGTAGTGACGGTTTGCCTTTCCAATAAAGCAAAAGCACATCAGGTCATTACGTATCTTCTGCTGTGTTGTGCCTTAATACTACTTCCTATAGTGCCAGGGAGTGATTTCCCACACAGACAAGAGTAATTTTAGATGTGTGAGGGATTACGACTCAGTTTAGAAACTGAATAGACTGACATGTCTGGGAATTTCTTTTTACCAGTTTCATTCTGGTGCCTGCTTGTAGAAATGAGACCGCAAATGGAGGATGATGACCTGCTGCCATGGACATACGTTCACATCAGTTACAGTGGCTGCACTGCAGCTGTGCTGCTCAGGGGAGACAAACTGGCAATATGGACCCTTAATCTGATCATTGCTCCTTTACCATATACATCCACTAAGGCAGTTTGCAAGATATCTGGTTTTTATTGTGTTGAGTCTGTATGTATTCCATTTCTCAGATTTCACCAAGTTGATAGAGCATGTAACATGCAAATCACAGCATCCATTGTGTTTTTGATAAATATTGTGTCACATTTAAAAACGTGTTCCATCTTAGGCTAATCTGATTGGAACAGCCAGACCAGGCGTCATGTGTTCCAACAGTGTCGGGTTTCCCATAGTTCTAAGCTGTACAGTGACACGGGCCATTTGGAAGTGTGGCTAAAACCCTATGGAACAAATGACTCGTTAAATTAGCACCTAATACTCCCTTCTCTGAGAAGCTGTTACCATGGGTGGAATGCCTTTGATGATGCGACTTTGTGTGAATGGCTCTCGTTTTATTTGAAGAAATTTGCCTGTAACAAATGTAACTGCCCAATAATCAAAACTAAAACAAAGCCTTAAACAGTGATTCGATGCTTTCTGTAAAGGACTGATGTGATTATTTCCTCCACTTATAGAGAAGATTGTCGACAGCGATTACAAGCATCAGGAAGCACAATATTTAAGAACAAGGTCTTTGGGGTGTTTAGTAAGCTGAAGGAAATTGTTCATTGTGGGGTGATATTAGTAACCCTCTTAGCCAAAGCTAGTATGTGGGCCGACCCCGAGGGCTCATTTCAAGTGCTTAGCGCTCGTTTGGAGCTTTGTCACTCCTCACCCTCTAGGCAAAGCGGCCCTAGCCTCAGCACGCCCGGAGCAAGGCTGACCCACAGCTTTTTTTTTCCCTGCCCACCACCAGGGAAGGAGCACAGTCATCACAACGCTAATCACACACCTACACCCAGATGCTCGTGCTAACACTGTGGCCCACATCCATTTTCACCACTCCATTCAGTGAACTGCAACCAATGGTCTATTTTCCCGCTGTCCGTTCCCATTCAGAACACCCCCACCCCTGCCCACCCCTCTCAGTTTTTTTCCCTCTTCCTCCACCCTTGTCGAGGTTGCCAGGCAGCAGAGAAAGACTTCACACACACACATACACCCCACGATGCCTCCGAGGGTTTTCCGGATGTCCTTGTTTAGATGGTGGAGTGTGCAGGTCGCAGGGAAACAGGCTCAGAGCCTCTCTGGTAATTTCTCTGCTATACTGACCTCCACTTATCTGCTGCTCTGCTGCACAATTATATCATTCCTAAATTTCAAAGCAGAGAGCGAGTCAAGATTAGAGTCCAGTTCGGTTCATAAGTTATTTCGTTCCTCCCCGGCTGCCATTAACGCCTCTAATATCGGCTGCGGCTGATGTTGTTGCACGCTGCCAGGCTCTCTTTTTTCCCCTCTGTGTGTGTCAAACAGATCGATTGGTTTTGTCTACTCCTCCCTCCAACTTTGATGTTATCATTGATTGTTCTCATCTGCCCCCAAACTCAAAGGTTAGAAGAGCTGCACCGCACTTCTGGATTGCTTTGACCTTCGCACCGCACATGCTCAGTGGCTCCACAGATCCCAGAGCCAAACAGAAACAGCCCAGCTTGGCCTGTGGGTGCGTGACAGCCAGACAACGGTGCACCTCCTTTCTGGTTTTTTTTTTTTTTTTTTTACTCACCCACTGAGGATGATGTATATGTGATTGATTTTTTTTTTGGCCTACTCCTCTCTCCAACAACTTTCCGCTGCAGTGCACTAAGCAGCACTGAGTCCAAGCTTGATCAATGCATTGTTTTTCTTTCTCAATCACACTCCAATGAGCCGGAGACACGAAAGGTTATGCAGGTGAGGTTTGGCAGGGAGGAAGAGCAGAGCTTCTGGAGACCCCCTTTAGGCTTGTATGAATTTTTATGGGTGTAGAAGTGAGAGTAGTAGGAGACAAAAGCATACAATTCTTTATCTTGAAAATTTTGATCAGCTTTTTTTGTGTTAAAAGAGTGAGCTGTTGTCATATTTTGCAGTAGCGATCTTCGTCCCTGTGTTTGTAAATCGTCTGTAACCTTACCTTTGCCGTCTTACTTTAAATTATAGGCCCTTCACAATGTCCCAGTGTTCACCTGCTCCAGATAATCTGCAGCTGCGTGAACAACTACTCTTGTTCCATCTGCTGACCTGACAAACACCACTGTGACACACACCATGACAATGCTGGACAGAAACATGAGAACAAAGAAAAAGGGACAGAATTATCAACAAAAAAAAAATGCGGAGGATCTTGAAGAGCAGTAGAAAAAATGAGGGGAAACAGTCTTTTCCAAAGAGGGAAACAGTGTTGTAGAGTCTGCAATAATCTCTCAGTAATGACGCTGATAAATCCTGTAGCTAAACACCTAGTCATTAAGAAAAAGATAAGTATCTGTGAAAGAAAATGGGTGCTCGTAAATCTGTAGGGCTGGAGGGGGTAAGGATGTGGCAGGCAGGAAAGGTTTAGAGCTGTCCGGTGTTGGGGGGGCGGGGGGAATCACAGGCTTTGACCAGTGGGTTTCAGATGTCATGGCAGATTCTTTCAGTGGCAAATTAAAGGGTTTAGCATGTCTTCTACCCAAAAATGTCTGAATTCTGATTTAACTGCCTCAACAGACACTTGAGCGTCTTCCGCATCATTGTCAGACTCACACTCGACTTGATACTTCACCTCCCCTTGTGCTCCCAGTACCTCTTTAGGAGTTTGTTTGAGCGCCACTAACAGAGAAAGAATCGAGCACTGCAGCCCCTCTTAAGCTGTATAGCGTTTAGCGTGTTGGTGTTAGGAGGCTTTACATGAGTGGGCCTCATTAACCTCTCTGCATCTTTGTGCTCGGAGTTGGCACAGGGCTTCTCCATAAGATAATCTTTACTATGAGACTGCTAAAACCCTTGATTCTAATGACTCTGGTGTTAGCCGCATATAATCACCTGTGACACAAACACTATAAACCAACACACCAAGTAAGCACACCTTCGTGTGTCCACGCACACACAACACACACACACACATTCTTTGAGAGTTGTAATAGACCTAAAGCTCTCTGAAGCATTTAGCAGCACGCTAGCAGGTTTACTCCAGCGCTGAGGGCGGAGTGCCGAAGCGTCTAATGCAATTTCAACCCAACATGGCTCTCGGTGAATAAACATTGCTGAAGTGTACCATCTACTGTATGTTGACCCAGTATAGTGTTTTCCCTCCCTACGTACAAGCTGATCTAATACCCCCTCCCCTCCACTCCTCTCTCTCTCTGATTTCTGCAGAGACTACATTTGCCTCCAGACTTGTCTGAGACGGTGAGTCGTGTCAGCAGGGGGGAGCTGGCAGGAGCGACTGCGATGGCTGCAGCCTGTAGCTCTGCCACTTCGGGCAACAGACACCTGGACTTCTAGAGTTCCCACACAGTCGCCACGGGCAACCCACGCTAGGAGCACTGCAGCGTTGCCCTCTTTAACGCAGGTTGTTGCCTCGCCTACATAACGTCAGGCGTGATAACCCTGCCAGCCATTACCACCTGCCAACTCTTCCCGCCAGGAGCACGGATCTAAACGTACACCGTCTTAAAATGGAGACGTTTCAACTTGCGCACACATGAATATATCGAAACTTTCATTACAGTCTGACCAGTTAACACACTTTTGGTCTCTGGGTTTCCGTTGTTTACACTTTTCTTTAAAAATATTACAAATGATCAATATGAGTGGAAGCATAATTCTGAATAAAGTGGTTAACTTCAGAGTACACAACATGTTGTGTCTATGTTCTGTCTATATCTCACTGTCTCCACAGCAGTTGTACAGGGGAGCAGTCACTCTGGGACAGGATGTAAAGTTAGCAGACGAAAGGCTGAACTCTGGTCTGCTTTAGCGATGACAGGTTTGGAGTGGGGAGGCCTCTATCTGACCGCCTGTCTGTGGCAGCCAGCGACATCCACACCGCCTGTGAACTCAAGAGCAGAGCAGGAGTGTGGGCAGAGGGTCGGAGAAGCTAGATTTGAGTGCAGGCTTCGCACCTCTTCAGTCATGTTTGCTGGATGAGCTGCTCTGCCCCGACAAGCCTAAAAGAACAAATTAGGTCAAACGGTGACACAAAGAAACAGAGAACAACAACAACATGAAAAATTAAATGTTTCATTTTTGCATTCTCAAGTCTGACGCTAACGCCACTTTGAATCTTTTTGCCAGTGAAAAGGGTTGCGGAGGACAGCGTTCATCTGTCAGGTTCACCTATGAGTTTTTTGGAGCTCTTGCATCAGATGTAGGACAGAAGAGAAGAGGTGACATCGGCGGCACATTCGCACAGGTGAAGTGCATCTTCTGTTGTCACAAATACAGAAAAGTTAGATGTGTGACGCATCCAGAGTCCACTCTGAGGATAGGTTCACATAAAATGCATTTCTTTTGACAATTGTTTACACTAAGAAGCATCATCTCGCATTACTCTTCTGTGTACTTTCTAATACTCCCAGCCACTTTACTTTTTTATACATTTAATGAATCGTTGTTATCTCTGCCATGTTTCTGTAAGGGCTTGACTTGCAAGAATGAATACAATCTTTTCTGTTCACACTGATTTTTTTTACATTAGCACATTAGAATTGTGAAAAGCTATTGGAACCTCGCAAATATTACTGTTGTCGCCCCTCTCGCTATCATGTTATGAGTTTATTTGTTAATTTTCATAGTTGATCCTGGAGGAAAAGGAAAATGTCAGCTCCGCACTCGTCTAAGCCTCGGATTTTATTTTTCTTTTTTTGATGTAAGACAAAAGGTGAACGCTTGGTGCTGTTGGCACATTTCAGAAGACCCACTTCCTGAAAGCCTCACTTAGCCTTCAGCAGAAATGAAAGCCACGGGACGGAGCACAGAGAATACGCCTTTATAATCGCGTCTTTGGCAGTGCCGCTCACGTCCTATTGATTCGACCAAAGCCAGAGCTCTTTTCCCGCAGTTGCTGTAGCTGAGGTCGAACTGTTGAAAGGCCCCACAGTCCTGCTCTGTTCAAGCAACACAATACATATTTAAAATACCCACATTTACATTTACTTTTATGGTACGAAATGAATGTAGTGGGCAACTTAAAAGCTCAGGATGACCTGGTCAGAATTCCTGACTCATTAAACCTTTGAAGCTGTTGTGCAGAGCTTTCTCTTGGAAACACATTTGAGCCTTTTTATCCCAACCCTGTGTATTATTTAGACTTCTGCTAATTGAAATCCTTCTTGCATGTTGGATATTCCATTTTCTCTCTATCTCTCTCTGCAATTATTTATATTCTTTCAGCTGCCTAACCTGTCCTTTCTACCCCTCCCTCTATTCTCCTTCTGAGTGAAAAGCTATTAAATGAATCGAAAAATTGCATTAAATAGGTGGGGAGGGGTTATAATTCTGATCTATTCCAGTCTTGTTGGGATGTGTAAATTCACTTCATCAATTCTGAGAAGGATATTTGGTGTCTGTACCTGCTGTGTGAATGTTACCTGACCTTGCTCTCTGGTTCCTTTTATATGCTCCCTCTCTCACTCTCTTTCTCGCTGCTCTCTCTAACCCCCCACCCAAATCCACACACACAGACACAACCCCCTGCTGAGGCAGCAAGTGAAGCAAAATAACTCACTCTGCCACACAATCGCTCCTTTGCCTTGCTCTAGGCTCTGACTGCTTTATTTCATGACTTTTTCTTTCTCTCTCCCTCTCGCTCTCTCTCTTTCTCCCTCTCTCTTGCTCTTCTGTTTCCTCCTCTTCTTTGGTTTTGAAAAAAAAAAATTTTTTTCATACCATCGTAACTCTGATACAACAAGAGCCGGCAACGGTGAATTGCTTGACCTTTCTCATTGTGCGTTGGTGTTGTGCTGTGTGGTCTGTGTCGGCTCTGTTCAGCCCCACACATCAACAGAGGTTTGTAAATGTGGCCACCTTTGTTTGCTGGGAATTGGAGGTGTTGGGCTCATATATTTTCACGCCGATGTGCTGGAATTTGTCTACATTAGACTGGAGCTCTGCTGCCACGACGCTTTATGTGACACAGCATTGAAAAGGCAAAAAGGCTTTCTTTAAGACACAATTTTACTGTACAAAATGTTTTATAGTCTTCACAAAATACATTTAGAAAGCTCCATTTTAAATAAAATTAAATTGAAATATTTAAGAGACAGCGTGTAGACGTTTCATCTCAGAAGCATCGCTCACACGTAAACCCAGCGTGTGTCCCCGTTTTGCAGACACACTGAAAACAAAAAAAAAAAGAATGCAAAACTTAAAAAGAGCATGACAGATGATGCTAGAAAAACCCTCCCATGGTCTTCAAATATAAATAAGGACTGCGGGGGTTCGGCTGCAGTCTCCAGAAGTCTAAGCCAATGTAATTGAACAGAAAGTGTGTACAAAAATTTTGCAACACAAGACTATTATTAAAAAAACAAAACAAAACAAAACAAAACAAAAAAAATAACCACTGTGTACTAGATGAAATACAAAGGCTTTGGTCTGTCTTACAATCAACAATGATTAAATCTGATATGTACTTGTAAACAACTGCCAAACACTTAAGTTTAAAACTCTGTCAAGCAATGTTTAATCATAATTATAGGAATTAAATATTTCTAGTTGCACAATTTTTTTTGACCATAGGACACTATAATACAACTATACCTAAGAGACAAATTGTACCTGACCCCTAAAGAAATGTATTTAATGATGCATGGAACATTTATAGAATATTCTCGGGGATATAAATGAAATCAACTTTTATTGGAGAAATCTTTCTTTTAGATTTCAAGGGAAGACAAGTACTTTACATTTTGACAGAAACAAAACTGGATCATATCGAAGATGCAGTCTACCATTTACAGACTACAGGTTTTCTTTTACACCTGTTTTTTTCTCCCTGGCAACCTGGGGTCAATTCAACCACCCGAACCGAAGGTCCCTGGCCGCGTTGCACGTCACGGCGCCTTTGCATGCTCTGAACTGCTGAGGGATGAGCCGGGTTTTTGACGGACCGGCGAGCACGTACCCGTGTCAGAGGATCTCGCAGCCTCGGTGGGTGGATCAACTCTGAATTCCCACCACTGAAATATCCATTTTTAAAAAGTACGACCAATAAATATATATATTTTTTTCAACACAGTAAGAGTCTTCCCTCCAGCGTTTAATCTTTAATGATATGCAACAGCGTCCAAAGACCATGCAGAGGCTGGTAGAAAGTCTCGATATAAGCAGATTAAAAGATAGTCGTGGCAGAATCTTTCGGGTTCTCTCTCGCTGACAAACGCAAGACCATCAAGGTTTTCTAGCAGTCCATCTATCAGTACTTGATCTTGGTTTTTTTCATATTAACATACAAATGGCCATTTACTATAACACACCAGCAAAAACAAAGGAAACAATGACAGAAGTTGGAAATAGAAAAAAAACAGATAAGTTTTTCTTCCATAAAAATGTAACACCGGATACTTTACAGAGGTCCTTTTTTAAAATTTAAAAAAAAAAGTCTCTTCCGTTGTTCTAACTCCCAAGTCCTCCTTTGAATGAGCCTAGGGCTACCGAACAGCACAAAGTCCTGCTGGAAAGCAAAGTCCAGATGTCCCTAGGGTCTCCCAGAGTCTCTCTGTTTTTCTTCTTCTCCTGTCCTTTACAACCCTCTCTCGCCATCCCTACTCTCATGTGCTGTGTGTGTGAGGAGCACTGCCGGAGGGCCTTGGGGGAGTGGGTGGTTACAGGGTGAAGTAGCTCTTCTCTCTACTGTAGTCTTGACCAGTACTGAGACATGTCAGGCTCGCTCCCTGGGACTTGGACAGGGACAGACACTCCAGGAGAGATGAGTCCTATAGAGACAAGGAGTGAAAGATGTCAGATAACAATAATTTTAAAAAAAAAACCAAAACATAGCAGTAATAGACAGCATGCGACATTAGATGAGTAGACGCACCGTGCACAGTTAGTATGAAAGCTAGCAGAAGTTAGCTTTATAGCACAGAGCTTTGTGCTTTCGTTCAATGCCAGCAAACAGGTAGCTGAGCAGTGGCTCTGCGGTGAGTCGGTGCTCAGCACACGGCTGCACAGTGGAAAGCTTGCAAGCTCGATAAATTGGGGCTTTGGCGATGGCATTTTACCACAGAGAGTACAACAGCAAATGAATCAAATTAATTAGCAATTTAGCACAGAGGAAATGTGGTTATGCATGATTAACTCTTCATGACTATAACCAGTATATATGGCTCTCAGTTACAGCATTCTAATGGGGTGGAACTAAACTATGGGCTGGAGCGATGGGATTGACATGATGGCACAGAGCAGCAATGAAATTAGGGCTTTTTTTTCATGCAATTGCAGAAGGAAAGTGACGTGCAACGTAGAGGGACTGATCTGCAGACGTCTCAAAGCATTAAGTTTGCCATATAGATGAAAATGGAAATGTAAGGCTGCAGTGACAAGTCATGAATTTGAGAAGTGGCTATGAAGTACCCCCAAGAATTACAGGAAAGGTGGCAGATCATCTCAAGATAGCGCCCTCTTGGTTGTAGGATTTGATTCATGCATGTTAACACAATGAACTGTCTGCCTACCTGTTGAGGTGGTACCAGAAGTTGTCATTGATTGGCTGTTCATATGTGCCTGCATATGAGGGGGCGTGTATGTGTCGTAGCTCCGCCCGTTCACAGGCGGACTGGTAGGCAGCATGCAGGAATAAGAGGAGGTCTGGCTGGGCTAAAGATGGGAGAGAATTTATTTTACATTAGCTTAGCCAACCATAAATGTTGCCTGGAAGACTGAGGTTTAGATTCTATTTGTTAAAATAAGTCCTTCAGTTTCACATACACCAAAGGAAAAATCAAGATTTCTTCTTTTTTTTTTTTAATTTGAGTCCACTCTTCTAAATACAAGGTTCCAAATGTGTCAGCTGACTTACTTGCATAGGTAGATTGTTGGCCATGGTGAAGCTGGGCATGGGGGGCAGTGCACTGTAGGTGTTCGTGAGCGCGGAGTCAGGTCTGCCCAGCATGGACCCCGAGGTGAAAGACACTGTCAACCAGAAGGAAAGGTTGGTTAAACCCTGCTCGAATCCACAGGCCGAAGGGCCCGGGCACACTTTGCCTGGCTGGTGTGCGTCTCAGGTGATTGACTTGTGAGCTCGGCAGTCAGATGGGAATTCTGCTTAATCTCCCATCCAAAGGACCCAGAGCGCACGCTCTTCCAGGCCTGTTCCCCCCCACTCACAATAATCCGCGGGCTGTCACGTGGTATTATATAACGCGAGTCCTGTCCGACTGTGGTAAAATGCACCTAGATTCAATTATTGAATTGTGATGAATGGTTGATGCGTTTTTGCCCGTGCGTCACAGTTGCTACCGCTGTTTTGGGTCCTCTACCACGGCCCCGGGGGCCCGCCAGGGGAGAGCCCGCTGTGTTGAACCTACCCGGTGTGGTGGGCTGTGGGATGGCCTGGTAGACACTGGTGCTAAAGCTGCTGCTGATTGGAATGTGACTGGATGAGTTGGCCTGCCGGCGCTGGTTCCGCAGCTTCTCCTCTCGCCTCCACTTCGCTCTTCTGTTTGAGAACCACACCTGCAGCAACAGCTTCGTATTAACTTCCAGGATATTGAAAAAAAAAATCGTTCTTTTTGTTTCTTTCTCCCTCGTCTGGTGGAGAAGGAACTTATTAATGATAACTTACTTGTATTCTTGCTTCAGGTAGGTCAATTTTTGCCGCTAGTCTCTCTCGCGCAAAAACATCGGGGTAATGAGTCCTTTCAAATTCTGTGACGCGGAAAACGGTAGAAAAAGTGTCGGTAAGTGAGGAGAAAACGAACGGCAAACTTGACTGTCAAAGACAGGCCGCTAGTTCGGCTTTGGATCAGTGGTTTTATTATAAAGAGCTGCAGTAATTCCTGGAGCTATTCAGGAGCCTCGACCTTTTTCCAGATTCTCGATCTGCTCCTGCGTGAAGGACGTGCGGTTTCTCTGCAGCTTCCTCTTGAGCTGCAGCCTCAGCTGCGTCTCCTCCGAGTCCTCCCCGTTGGAGCTGATGGAGTTGGTGTTTTCTCCGGCACCGTCCTGCTGCTGGCAGCCATCTGCACCCGAACAAAAACACATAGAATGGAAATATACATTCAATTAAGCTAATTGAATAATTAATTCTCGGCTTCGCTGTTGTAACAGCGCAGAGTTAATTGTACAGACCGAAGCGCGACATCATTAATTAAAAGCCCTCCCATCACGCTTGATTTAATTCAAAATCAGACGAATGATTGCAATTTCTCCCTAATGTTTCCGCACCGGGGGGAGCGGGGGCTGGGGGGGAGTGGGAGATGAAGAGACAAAATATGAGGAAGACTTCGCGTTTGGGCTGTTTATTAAATATTGTGGGAAAAACATGCTGGCCAAGCGAGTACTTATCGCTCCGCAACAATGGCGAGTTCTCAAAAGGTTAAGAGAAATGTGACAAGATGTGGCGAGCCTGCTTTCACAGCCTATGAAATGTATTAAAACCCCCAAACTCTCCGGCCCCCCCCCCTTTCCTTTTTGCTGCAGAGCAATGCCTCAATGGTGGTTCCCATATGGGCGTTGGTTTAGCCATTGAGGTGACCACCAACTTTTGAATAGAAGAAGACGCTTTTCAGGAAGATACAATGCCTCTAGGAGTAAGGGAAACCATTAAACTATGGACACAGGCAGGGACGAGCAGTGAGCCCTCGGTGGGTGTAATATATGGGAGGGGGGCTTTGGAGGAGATGACAAAAGGATCCTCCCTCTGTGGAGGCGCGCAGGCCATAGTGCTCCGGCTTTGTGCGCACGACGATCCCAGTCAACAGAGCTTTGAGACCAGTGTGTTAACCCTTATCCACTACCATCATTAATCACGTCCCCCGGCCAGCTCCACGCCAGTGAGGATTTCTGTCTTCAATTGGAAACAAATGAGTGAGGAGAGAGCACGCAACCTCCCGAACAAGCGGAATAAGACCGATCTATTCACGGGCCCTTCAGACACAGGGCGAGGCTTATCTGCTAATGTCCGTCCTGTTGTTGGACATCATTATCACCCCGAGAAGTTAATGCGAAATTAAGCAGAGGCTGCGCTCCATATCTCACCGGTGAGGGGATGAGGGGAGCGCGGGGCCGCGGCGCGCTCAGGTGAACCAGCGCGCACCGGTTCGGGTTTTCTTACAGGGGGCCCTGCTGCAAAGACGGGCCTGCGGCCATGTCTACCGTATCCTCACATGGCTCACTGGTGTCATTGGACAATTTCCCCGCTGGAAAATAGACCAAAGTGTTCTTCTTTAGGCCAACAGTTTGTATCCGCGCTATTTGTTTCTTCACTCCGGATAATCCATAAAAAGGCGGTGAATGTGTCGCTATTATCCGGCTGCCAGACCCACTGACGCTGGGATGGGATTTGTTTTCTTTATAAAAGCGCTGTGAAATAAACTCATTCTTTAGTATCACGACGTCTCAGCCAGTGAGGCGGAAAAGCAGCAAAAAAAAAAAAAAAGATACCAAACCAATTGCGGCACTTTTCACTTTGCTGAGGCCGGATCAAAACACTCTTGAGAAACCGCTTAGAACTGAAAGAGAAAGTGAGAAACTAAATCCTATAGACGGGATTTAGAGCCATATAGCTCCCGAGCGAGAGAGAGCCCGATAAAAGACGAAGTCGGTTTGAAGTTTTTTTCGTTTTTCAGTGGATAAAGTTGTCCTCTTTTAGGGCCTGTCACTCTCCACGGAGCCATTATATCTGCTTATTCGGCTGTCGACTGGAAAAAATGTTGTTATTCTTTAAAACAACTGATCATTCCGTTATTACGATCGTTATTATTCCCCCCCCCCCCCCCCCCATCATTATTATTATTATTATTATTATTATTATTGTATTGTTATGTGTATAATCAAATTACATCAGTGACTTTAAACAAGTAGCTGATATATTAATTCAATTGAAATACGTATATTACAATTTTGAATGGTAATACAATAATTTCTCTTACAGTCCTCGTTTATACCAGTCACCAGTCACATATCTAAAGGGTGTTTAAAATATGCAAATCACTATTTGCATGACTAAAGTCTCTGATTTCCAATTTCTCCATAAAAAGAAGCCCCCCCCCCCCCATTATTATTATTATTATTATTATTATTATTATTGTTGTTGTTATTGTTGGTGTTGTTGTTGTTGTTGTTGTTGGTATTGTTTCTTGTGTTGGGCCTGCAGCAGGCTCAGTACAGCACCCTCCACACTCCTGCATGATGCCATCAGGACAGACTAAACCTTCTCTAATGAGCAATTACACGTAGCGCGGACTGTTCCCATAACCAATCATTGCGTGTGAACGAAAACATTCCTTTGTACTAATATCCGCGCACACAGCTCCCCCGGCTCTGCCTCCTCATCAGGACGCGAGAAAAAAATGCGGGCTGTTGGATGGACACCTCTGCTGAAAAGACAAGCCGCTGTCACGCACATCCATGTCTGGGACAGTGGAGGCATTCAGAGCGCATCCGCTGCTCCTAATTGGTGGGCTTGTCCGGAGAATCAGTACCTTTCTGTACACTAGCAAACCTGAACCTCTTGTAACATTTAAATGTGAAATTTAAATTCTAAATGTGAAATACAAATGTGTGTTTATCCTAGCCTCTGCGGGTATTGTTTTTGTGCGTGATAATGAGGGGGAAAAAATTGCCAAAGTTAGGCGCAAACTCTGCATCTTTATTGTAAATGCTCGGTAATAAGGCTCACCTTGGTTAGGCTGCCCTGGCACTGATGTTCCGGGGTACCAGCCGGGCCGGGTCCCCCAAGTTCCTGTCTGACCGTTGAGCATTCTCAGCTTGTCATACATGCCATCTGCGCCCATCTGTTGCTTTTCACTCGCCAGGTTGCGAAGGACTCTGTTTATCGATGACACCTGAATGACAACAATCACCCATAACAATAACATTAAAGTCAGATTAAGCAATATGTTCCATGCGCGACTAGGAGGGTTTCTAATTGGCTGAATGTTTGGGCGATCCCATATTCGTGCGCTTTGGCGCGTTTGATAAGACTGAATGGTTGGTTGCCCATCTGCTTTTCCTCCACTGCGTGAGAAAAAAGTCATTTCATGTGGCAAATCAAATCATGCACATAACTTCCAGTCAATACACTTACACTAGGGATGTTGTCGTTGGTGCAGATACCCTCCGACAGAAGTCTGTCACGGATCTCCCACGCAAAAATAGACGGGCACTCCCGCTTGTACTGAGCGATTTTGGCGACCACCTCCGGTGTGGCGACCCTGGGCTTGCTGCCGCCTATTGCTCTCGGTCTTATCGAGCCAGTCTCGTAATATCTACCCAATATCTTGCTCACACAGCCGTTGGACACCTGGATGGAAAACAAAAGGCACAATTCACATACATTATTTACGACTAATAAGGGAATTTCTGAGATGGCGTCAAATAAGTTTCACCTTTTCACTGTCCAGCACTTGGACTGCATCATGGGTCTATAGTTAAACACAAAAAAATATGCCTTGAATTGTATATTAGGCATTCCTTATAGGTTTATTCTTTAAGAGAGCAGGCAAAGTGTTTTTCCTTTCGTCTGCTTTTTGTTTTAACGAGTATCGCTGCCGGTAACAGAGTCACAGACAACAGCTGTGAAGAAAAAAGAGGGCTTGAAACTGAAAGCCATATGCTTTCATTTTCAGTTTGGGGTCTTTCAGAGGCATTTCGCATCTTTTGGAAGGACAGTCTGGGGTTTTCTTTGCGTAAAGGTGTGCGGCGGTCACCTGTAGTATCCTGGAGATGTCGCAGGGTCGCGCACCGCTGTGGGCAAGTTCCACTATTTTCTGCCTGGTGGAATCCGGCAGCGGTCTACCATTAACAAACACGCCACCAAGCTGGTTCACGCCACTGTGACCTGCACGAAGACAGAAGCACCCGAGTCATCGCAACGGCGTTAAAAAGCCGACTGACAGCACAGGTAATAAAGCAGATGATTGCCACTGAATGGTGAGGAGGATGGCGAGCGCGCTCCGCGGATCAGAGACCAGAATGAAGAAGGAAAAATCTCCATCCGTTCCAAATTGAATAAATAAATATAGACGGCATGTAAATCGCTTTGAAAGGTCATTTCTGCGCATCGAATATTTTATAATGTTGCATGATATAATTTTAATTTGCATATTTAAGAGGCTATACAACACAAGGAAAGGACAAAACTGTTGTTTAAAATACAAAGAGTGATTTTTCCCCTGGTAATAAACCTAAACATCGATCCTCCACAAATATTCTTCTGTTGAGACGTCAAACTCTGAACTTTGAAAACATTCGCATCGTTCTCCATTTATGTGCAGCTGCGCGTTTCCAGCACCGGCACCTCTGCCTTGAATTCCGACATAAACAGCAGCAGCAGCAGCAGCAGCAGCAGCGACAACAGCCTTAATAACTGATTATCTTTAAAGCTCAATCGCTAAAACACCTTCGGAAAGTGGCAAATATTTGACACCTGTAACGTCAATTCTCAAAAAAATAAAATTAAATAAAACAACAATTACGCGTCAGGATAAGACAAGGCACCGCGTAAAGCACAGGCTCGGAAATACTTGTTATTGTGATCAGATGTCTGGGAGAGAATGGGTTTTCTTTTAAAATGATCCTTAAATTGTTAGGTGTGGTGCCGCTAAAGCAGAAGAGAAGCCCGCAAACCTGCAGCCGAACGGGAGCGCCGACTCCCCGGAGTGCCTGCGCTGCGCTCTGCTCCTCCGCTCCCTTCCCCTGCGCTGCCGCCCGGTGCATTGACTCCGGGAGCAGAGGCTCCTTAGCAATAAATAAGCTCCAAATATAGAAGAGGGGGAAAATATGATGAGCCTGCCTGACATTTGTCTTTAAAATAAAGCTAGCTGCACGTCAAGTTTGAGCTTAATTTCTGGAAATAGGCGGAAGTCGCCTCGGATCATGCATGGGAGGCTAATTGAAAAGATCAGTTGGAGCACTTGTGGCAGGCATGTCACTTTATGACACCGCTCTGCTTTTGAAAATCGCATCGTCACGACAAATAGTAGCATGATAAAACGACCCTTTCTGTCTGCGTTTGGATATCACTCAGACAAAATTGGACGCTACTCGTTTACCCTCGGAGGGAGACTTCGTTTTAAGGTGGCCAGGGGCTACGCGCGGCCACACAAACGAGGGCGCGCCTGGATTCTTAACATATTAAAAGTGACAAGCAGCCCCCCCACCCCACCCCGCTCCCCCAACCCACCCACCCCTTGTTTGTATTTGACAACAAATGCTCACAGCCACTGCAGCCCTGTTGTGTGCAGTCGGCAGGCGTCTCTGCTATGAAATATGTCACAGGAGCTTCCTTTAACGCGCACATTTTATTCGCTGTAAACGCTCCAAAACGGCCTGTGCGCCGCACAAATAAACCTGCTTAACACACATCCCTTTTGCCCGCAATGTGTAATAATCTTGCAGCGAGGAACTGATTGATAGTAAACCCATTATCATCCCTCCTGCTCTTTTAGTAATTCCCGGATTAAGTGGAATTAATAGACTTCTTACACTGAAATTGGCCCCACCGCATTAGGCGGCCTCGCTCTGCGGCTTCTCCGTCATCTATGATTTATTTACAACTATCAAATAAATCGATAAAGCCGCCAGATTAGGACGTCTCATAAAAAAAAATCTAACTCTCCGACGGTTAGGTCTTAATCATGGCACAATTCCCTCAAGTGGCCAGAGTCGATCTCGCTCCGCTGGCGCTGATTATGCGCCTCGTATTCTATTGCGAGTCGACTAATAGGAAAACATATGGTGTCAATTTGGACGCTCCCCACCATATACACCCAGGAGTTATTAACACAAAAGCCACGGAGGCCGCCTCGACCTTTAGACAACCCAAAGGGCCGGCTCCAATAATATCTCCACGGCAATTCGCACCACACATCACGCGCCAAAGCCAGGAGAGCACCGCACCATCATCATCACCACCACCACCACCATCATCACCACCACCATCATCACCACCACCACCACCACCATCACCGATCCGCTGCATGCAGCTTTGGTAGGGCCCCCCGACTGCACGAGCCACAGCGCAACGGAGGGCTACAATTCAGATTATTTTACCTGTTCAATCTGAATCGATGACAATCTTGGAATATTTTTAATTTTCATAATTATTGTAAAACGCGCACAGATTACAGCACATACACGTCATCCAGGTATATGGAGAATATTGTAATAAAATTATTCCACACACCTTCATCACAGATGTCATACACCTCTTGTCCAGCAGTAAGAGAGAAAATGTATCATGTTTATGCTTTTTTTTTTCTTTCGTTTCAACACACTCGCGCGCACACACGCACTCACGCGCACAACACAGAAATTCAATTCAAGGGCCACTTTAAACAC
Organism: Tetraodon nigroviridis; assembly: GCA_000180735.1. Lineage (NCBI taxonomy): Eukaryota > Metazoa > Chordata > Actinopteri > Tetraodontiformes > Tetraodontidae > Tetraodon > Tetraodon nigroviridis. The sequence goes on from CAAE01014773.1 coordinate 545,830, forward strand.
AGGGGCCTGTCACCTTTATGTGCAGACGTCGTCTACGGTTTTGATTGGCACCCATGACAATATGCTTGTTAATATTTATCCAAGCCGGGGCCGAGGCCTGCGGTTATAATGCGAGCGCTCTCTTCCTAGTTCCCGCTGTCTGTCCGTGAAGAATATGGACTAATCTACATAAGACATTATTGCTGTTGCTCATGTTTCATGAAAGCCTCTCTCCCCGGCGCGGCTAATCTCGTATGCAGCCTGGCAGCCAGCTCTAACGCTAATGCAGACGGCTGTGCAATTATTTAATAGCAACTCAAGCAGAAAAAAAAAAATCTTTCTCGACCCAGCCGACCCCCCTTTCTATTCTCTTCCCCCGTCTTTCTCGTGTGATTAACTTGTTGGATAATAACTTGCTCACCTGTTAATAAAAAAGTATATTAACCTGAGAATATCTCAGCCTCCTGCAGAGGTTCGCCTTTAAAGCGGCCTTAAGGGCGCTGCGCATAATGTCAGTGGGTGCTGCTTCCACGGAAGCCACATGTATAACTCGCTGCTGTCATCAAAAAGTCAGGAGACAACATAGGTACTTAAAAAAAACAATTGATAAAAATGATATTATTAATAGTGATAAAATTCCAACTTACTGTTCTGCATCATTGAGGCTACGCCAGACTCCCACGTGGCTTGGTTGTGGTATTCTGAACGATACAGGGAGGAGAAAAGTACTGCTGGTTAGCTTCAGATGACTAACATGTTGTGTACACATCATATTTTGAGATACTGCAACATTTCTTTCTTTTTTTTTTATTTATTTATTTTTTTTTAATTTTTTTTTTTTTTCCAAAAAAATCTATAGGAAAAAGTTTCTGACATCGATCGATTTTTTTCGGGTGTTCTTTAACATTATCATAACTTCGACATACTCAGTGTATGTATGTATTTTTTTAATTAAACTTGCCTTGAAACAGAGTTGACTGTCCACTTTATTACAATTTAGTCAATCATCTGCCGTTTTCACTACTTAATGTCTCCCTATGGGACAGAGCAAAACAACACATTAGCACAACCACAGCTATCCGGATGCACTTCACTGTATTTTCATCCTACATTTGCAATTAACCTCAATAAATCTGCTGCCAAGTGAGTCCAAACTGGTTATTTGAGCCCTCTCCATTAGGCCCTGACACAGTGAATTGAAAAGAACAGCCATTCCGTAATATTTAGCCTGTTTAACAACCTCTTTCCTTCACGGCTTTTGCTGATTTCTTTTCATTTTTTCCCACAACAACAATCTCTCCGTGTCTCCTCCCTGGGATCTATTAATTTGAACAACGTTGCCCTCTTTTATGGGGGTGTGTTGTGAAACCTGCGCAGTGACACTCGGTTTCTATCCCGCCTCAGTCCGCTGCAGAAAGTTTGCACAAAGCCTGGTGGGCTCCAACAATGGGCCCCCACTTTTATTCCCCGTGAATCCCAAACTCGGCCTTCGCGACAAGAACCACACAGCTTCCCTACTAGACACACCAACAAGTTCAGATTAATACAAAGAGCCAGAGGCATGAATCCACCCCCTCCGGGACCATTCACGCACACAGCCTCCCCCCCTCTCACGCACACACACGGCCGTGACCCCGGCGCCACCGCTGCGTGAATGCGTTTTTTGTTTTTTGGTTTTTTTTGGGTTTTTTTTTTTTTGGAAGGCCTCGTCAAAAAATAACCAAATGAAAACGCCAAACATGTATTTTCTCTCTCTCTCTCTGAATATTTCTCGTTATTCGGTGTTGCTGGTGCGGATTGTAAAGTGACCCGCGAGAAAGAAGAGCGCGGCAGGGCGCTCAATTGGGAAAGACAAATGCATTAAAGCGGCCATTGACTGGGAGGAGCGGGTACAAAGGGAGGCCTGAGAGGGAGATGTCTGAAGTCTTCTCTCCGCGGCCACAGTTGGGTCTAGTGACGTCCACCAACAGACCGCCGGGTCCCGGAGACCTGGCGGCCGGTTCCAACGGCTGCTTCTTCATTTTCATGTTTCTCAAAAAGGCTGCGTCCATTAAATTCAGATTCCATCACACTGGCCAACCGCAGTTAGCCCGTTTAGCATAAAATACCCCGCAGTCACTCCCTAGCTCCGTGGCGTGAATAAAAAAAAAAATATATATTGGTTATTGTTGACATTATTGCAGGAATATTTTCGATAAGCGATTGAAAACGAAGGTTTATTTGGACTGAAGCGGCTGCATTCATGGCGGAGCCACTCTGCTGTCAGTGGTTTTATAAAGAGCAAGTGGTTAATCATTTATTTAAGGTCGAGAGCTCAAATGTTGTCGCTCCAGAGGTTAACTACGATCTAATCTGCATTTCTTTTCCTTTAGTAATCCGTAACAACAATGTCTTAATTCAATGTGCTTATTCTGGCCGCTGCACTCACAACGTTCACATGCACGACCAACAGCGCTGGGCCGCTCACGCATGGCGCTCAGCAGCAGGCACAGGGCACAATCCACACGATATTAAAATCATTATCAACCTCAACAGGTTTGTTCGGCCGCAGATATTGTTGTCAAATTCAAAAAATGTTTAAAGATGACCCTTTAAATACGAGAATCATTCATATATTGATGAATAATTACAGAAATTGTAAAATCTATTTATTTATTCAAAAGTTTAACATCTAAAATAAATAATATTTGGTGAAAATTGAAAATGACTTGCAGAAAACTAGGGCTGAGGGTCGGCAGCCGCGGAGGTTGATATTTTCTTTCTCACTCGGACTTTAAAAGTATTTTAAACATGAATGAAAACCCGCAGGATATTTTTTTTTAATACTGCGCAATTTCTGTAAATGTCTAAATAATTTATTCTGAAAAAGCTGCCTTTTCCCCTTTTTTTCTGGCTCGCAGACACTTTCAAATGTATCTCCGCCGCGACAACTTTTTTTTTGCAGAGGCGCTGCGGCGCCTCGCCTGCGTGAATCAATGTGACACCTTTGCTCAACGGGTCATTGGGCCCCGATCTCCGCGACGGTCGCTGTCCCGGCCCAACGTGACGTTTTTACTCTTTACTGTCTTAAATAGGAGGTAAGCAATGCGGAGGCCTGGACACGGCAACGGAATCAAGCAGACAAGAGCCGCTGAGGGCTGGAGAGGCCAGTCAGAAACCAGGCTGCTGAGTAGAAAACCAGAACACTCCCCCCAGGTCGCCACCGAGTCTGTTAAAACCTAAGGTAAATTACTTTAAAAATATTTTTAACAAGTTGTTTCATATACGCTGGAGTAATATTTCGGTCATTTAAAATCAGGGCAAAGTTGTGGGTAAAATCTCACCTTTTTGGGGCATCCTGTGTTGTTGTCAAAGTCCTCGGCAGACTACAGGATTCAGTCTAGGTCTCCACAGCACAGAAGGAGAAAAAAAAACAGCCGACCAGGATCAGTCAGTCGGTCTCTCGCGGGAAGTTTTCGAAGAGGGAAAAATTAGTTTCCAGTGGTCTTTGGCGGAGACGGAGGGGATATCCCTGCGAAGTGGACAGAGATTGACAGTGAACTCAGATGTCAGGACGCACCGAGTTTGGCAAGGATGTGTGCTGGCGTGTGAGAGAGCGAATGAGAGAGTCGCGGAGAGGGGAAGAGAGAGAGAGAGAGAGAGAGAGGGAGTGGGGAAAGGAAGAGAGCGAGAGAGATGGGGTAAGGGGAGGGAGAGAGGGAGGGCGGGAGGGAGGAAGGAAGGCAGGGAATATTGGTGGCGGCGGTGGAAGGAGGTGGGGGAATGAGCACACCTATGCTGATTGGTGATGGAACAAGTGTATTAATGTATGTGCTCCTGCTCTGCTGTGCGCCTCGCCTCCCTCCGCCGCTCTTCACTGGCCCATTAGCGCGACCCGACCTCTGTCATCATCCCCCATATAAACACTTCCCCCCCGTGCCACAGCCCTAGCGGGAAACGGGGCAGAGAGAGAGAGAGAGAGCGGGGAATAGAGAGAGAAGAGAAGAAAAGAGGTAGAGAGTCTCGTCTTCCCAACCCACTAAATCAACCCACGCATGGAAATACGCAGCGCTCGCTCGCTGAATGTTGTCCTATTGCAAAGCAGCCGCCTCGGAAGGGCCCATTGGACGGGAAAAGCTCCATTCTTCCAGCATGAATTGCGTCCGCGCCGGGAATCTCGGGCATTTTCAGCTCCAACCTGAGGCTAACTAGTGTTGCTAAGAGGAGGAGGAGGTGGGTGGAGGGGTGGAGGGGGTTTGGCAAAACAGCACCGCACACGTGAACGGCGCAGCTCTGGGCGGCGGGTCCGAGCTGCTTTTTGGAGAAAAACGAGAACAATTATGCGTAACCGCGTGAGGCAAAACGAGTGGATTGTGACTTTTTTTTTTATGTCAAATAATCCCCTTCTAAGATGGAGCTTATGGAAATTAAATATCAGGAGTTTGCCTTTTTAAAAAGTTTAAGCGCCCCTCCGACCATCACCACCCAAAAAAAAAGACACCGCCCCTCTGTTCCTGCCCGGACCAAGAACCAAAAGAAAATGTGCACCACGTGCTTCTGTTGATTCTTTTGGGTATCACCTTGCCCTGAATAGCCTTACCCCCCACCCCTGTCAACAAGAACGCCATGCGCAAAGAGCGCAAGCCTTTAGGCAAGCACCGCTGCTTTTTATGGACGCATTTGCGAGGCGCGGCCACGTCACTCCCGCGACCCCACAGCAAATAGCACGCGTAAATAAAAGTAAAAGCTAATGACTGTGTAGCCATGGCCATACGCTCTCAAACCGCGCTGCTTGAATGACTTGGCTATTAGCGCACACCTCAACGCACCCAAAAGCAACCCCTCTGCGCCCGCGTTTGAGCGCGCACCCCCGGACCAGTCCCCGCACCCGGGAGCCCCGTCGCTCCCTGGGTGAGGTTTGTATGGATCGAGACGCGGAAAATGGGGGTGCGTGAATGGGCAAAACTAGAGGAAAGGCTGGGGGAAACACGCAGGGGGAGGGGAGAGAATTTGTGGGGGTTTTTTGGATAGAAGGAGCATGAAATGAAGTCACGGAGGCCTACACTTGACTTTCTCTGACATGTGAAAAAGTAGGAGAAGTCAGAGCTCATCAATAAAACACTTTGGAGGTGAAAGAGGGCTCCCTAACAACCATCGCATTCCTGACAGTGGGCTCAATGAGGAGACAAACGACTCTGCGAGAGAGGGAGAGAGAGGGAGAGAGGGGAGGGAGAGAGGGGAGAGGGGAGAGGGAGGGAGGGAGTGCCCGGCCTGAATGGGGCCCTCAGTGGGCTGGCGAGATAATGAGCTGAGAGGACCGGCTCAAACTGTCACCGAGGGTCCCGCGGTGAGGAACAACACTTTGGCCAGTACTCCTTCATCAAACAACCCGTAAACTAAACGAGCACATTCATCTGTTTCTCCTTCCCACATTGTTTCTCCTCACTCGGGCTGGTGGCGCAGCCTATAGGCCTACCGTGAATGGCCGCGGCTCCCACTCACCGAGGACAGTGGGAGGGAGGGGGAGCCGCGGCCATTCACGGTAGGCCTATAGGCTGCGCCACCAGCCCGAGTGAGGAGAAACAATGTGGGAAGGAGAAACAGATGAATGTGCTCGCCTAGCTTCCCCCCCCTTTTTTTTTTCCCCCCCCCCCTTCTCTTTTGCTCCCTTTTTCCCCTTCTTTTCCTTTCCCTTTTTTCCCCCTTTTTCCCCCCCCCCCCCCCCCCCCCCTCTTTTTTTCCCCTTCCCCTTTCTTTCGTCTTTTTTCCTTTCCTCCCTTTCTCTTTTTGTTTCCTCTTTTCCCCCCGGGTTTTCCCCCCTCCCCCCCCCTTTTTTTCCCCCCCCTTTCTTCCCGCCCCTTTCCCCTCCCTCCCCCCCTTTCTCTTTTTTTCTTTCCCACATCCCTCATCCCCAAAGGATCTTTAGTTTACCCCATCTACATTCAAACCATGAGCAACACGAGGAGTCCACGCAGAACATAATTTACACCCCGAGGGGAGGGGGGCCGTCCCGAACATATTCTCGTCAAGGACCCCCCCTATTAGACATGCATTAGACCACAAACACCCCCTCCCCTCGCCCTGTACATTCTGTGCTGCGTGGACGCCTCGTGTTGCTCGTGGTTTTACTGTAGATGATGCAACAGTCAGAGATCCTCTGGTGATCGCGGCTGGGATCTACCCGAAGATCGCTCAGCCTGTTTTCAACCTCCATCACATTGGACCCAGAAACTCTTGCTGGTCAGAGATGCGTCCTCCTCAATGGTCTAAATCCGCGGCTGGAGCACTAGAAACTTCCAGGATCTATATTCGGTGAAGGAAACGCTGATGGAGAGGTCATGTGTGGTTGAGGGGGGGAAAGAGCCACAGTGTCGATAAATCCGTCCTTCTTGCAGTCGAGGCCAGAGCTTTGTAGTGCAAATGTTATTGAGACTTACTGGTCACAGACTGCAGCTGTCAAAAACCCCAACACACCAAGTTTAACTCTTCCTGGGGAACAGAAGCCCTGATGACTTGGTCAAGAGGTTCTCTGTGGAAACAAGACCTTCGCCGGGTTCTTGGTTTCTTTGAGCCGCTTGTCTCATTTTCAATCAGATTATTTTCATGTGGTTATTTTTATTTTATTTGTGAGGTTCTCTCCTACAGAAAAAAAAACACTTCTAAGAATTTTTCCATGCTAGTGTCTGGATTGCTGAGGGGGTTAGTTAGAAAATGATGTTGGGAAAGCAATTAGCCCAATTCGGATTAGCAGCAACTAATGCCAAAGGCCTTGAAAAGAAAGCTTAATCTGGCCACTATTTCCCCCAAAGGCACCGAGGTATTTGTACCCATCTAAAGTTTTAAATACAAATAAAGGGGAAGGGGGGGGGGGATAAAACATAAGGGGATGAAGCTGCAGTAAAAAAGTGTCATTGTTTTTTGACAGGGAAGGAGAGCCAGCGCTGGGGAGACCCAGACCTGGTTCCACTCTTGTTCGCAGCTACAGCCCTTCAACTTTTTCAACTTCACAAAATCCAAACTACTCATAAAGCGTCCACACAACTTGGGATGTATTATTTTTTATATTTGTACATGTTTTATATTTGAACGTTAAAATAAATTTTTAGACATCAATTTATTTATTTTTTTAGTTTTAGAAGGGGACAAATTATGAATTTTATTTTATATTTTTTTGTAAATAAAGGTACTTCTGTCTAAATATTTTATGTTCAATAATAAATTGAATATTTTTCATAAAATAATAAAGCAAGATGTACAATATTTTTTAAAAATTAGATTTGTTAGCTTTAACGCAGTAATTCCTTTTTTATGTTTCGCATCTTTTTTTTTTCTTTATCTCTGAACTGCCTTTTCTTTCACTTTCCCCTTTTTTCTGGCGAACTAACATAAAATAAAGGCCACTAAAACAATTATGCATCATTTAAAACTCTAAAACAATTGTATTAAAATTCCAGCCTCAAATATTTTGTGGATGTTGTTCGAGTTTTAACTTAAACATAATTTATAATTTTGTCCTGTTTTTTTTATTTTTGGCACGCATTGAGAGGATGGAGTTCGCAGAAGGCGTCCATGGTCCACAGAAGCCCTCTCCTGGTAAGAAGCTGAAGGCTTATGACGGTGTCAGAGCAACACACAAACACACACACACACACACACACATACATATACCTTTGTGTGTATATGTGTGTATATAAACGCGTGTGCGTGAAAAGTTGAAAGTTTTGACCAAAAACATGAGCGTCACTCTACAACGGGACAAATAAGTTCTCCAACCCAACATTTGTGTCTAAAAACACACACGTGGGCTGTTAGGCTCCAGTCATCCGTTGATGGATGAAACGCGGGACTGAACAGACGCCACACACACACACTCACACACACACACACACACACACACTCGGCTCCGTGTACAGGACGAAGCCCTTCATTTACGCGGCGGAAACATGGCGATAATGGAAGTTCTACAAGAGTGACGCGCGCTTAATTCTGCGGCGAGGATGGCTAATTACACGCTGTGTTTGTGCGTTATAGATGACAACAAGAAGGAAGGCTCCCTCGGAGGGAGTTCTCCTCCTGGACACCCCGGACAGAACCTGACCAGTAACATTATCGATCCCTGAGATCAGCGATGAGTTTGGCGGAGAGTCAGACTTTCTGTTTGAATACTAATACACACTTTAAAAGAGCTAAATCATCATCTGAGCACAAAGGTGCGCGCGTGGGCTGAGTCAATTATTTTCTATCGGTCTTTTATTTTTTAATCTATTTCGCATTTGGTCTTTAAAATGGGAATAAATCTGAAGTGCAAAAAAAAAAAACAAAAAAAAAAAAACCAAAACAAAAAACGGCTGCACGCTTACCAGATGAATTTTAGAGTTTGGGTGTCCTCGCGTAAAGCCCTTTCCTCCTCCCGTGGGTCTCTCCCTCCGCGCGTCACGACACAAAAATTATAGGTCCCGAATAAAAATCTATCTGCGTCGGATCCGTCGTGGAGTTGAAATGTCAATGAGAGTGAGGGGAAAAAAATCCGCTGCTCTTACCAGCTACTTTCCCCTCAGCATCAGCTTCCAGTCGGTCGTGATTGGCTGCCGAGGCCGGCTGACGTCACACCTTGGACAGGACACAGACGCGTGGAACAGGGAAGTGCGCAAGGTACATGTGGAGCTGACCGTGGGTGTGTGTGTGTGTGTGTGTGTGTGTGTGTGTGTGTGTGTGTGTCTGTGTGTGTGTGTGTGTGTGTGTGTGTGTGTGTGTGTGTGTAAAATTTGCCCATTATTCTATGTTCTATTCTTTTTTCTATTGCGTAATTAATAATTTCATTTGTAATATATTTTTATTAATATTACTAGTACTACTACTACTACTACTACTACTACTAGTATTTCACAACATGTTTCATTGGGAGAAGTGATTTGATTATGTGAACAATCAAAGTTGAAATATTTTGTCATTTAAATGAATTTTTTTGACAGTTGTTAAGTCATCATGTACTTAGCCCTGATGGCAACAGTTGCTATAAACTGTGACTTTTCCGATATTTATTCCTAAAAAGTTGCTGTTTTTACTCTGTGCATGCAACAGGTGCTGTGCAGGTGAACCCTGCGACATATTTGCACTCCCACCATAGGAGCATCTTCACAGATGTGGTATTAAATCCCGCCGTGGTTGTGTTTCGAGGCTTAAACATCATAAACATAAATGATGTTATAAATAATGCCACTGTTTTAGCTAAAAACCTCTTTTAATGTCTACAGCCCTATAAAGTTGCCATCCTCTGCTCGTAATGGAGCTTCAGTTTCCCTTTTACCAAGACCGGCTAAAAGCCTCAAATGCTGTTTCACGACCTCTGATGTTTGTGTCAATTTGAACAAGACGGTGGGTAAATGGGCAACCGGCCGCCTGCCCGTCTCTCAGGAAGACACCGTGACGGCGCAGGTACGGGCCAGTCACGGCCGGCTGTGTTCGGGCCATTATTTGGAGGCGCAGCCATTAAGAGGTCTCGATACTGTGCAACGCAGCAGGGTGCTCGACATGCGCGCTGGAAACCGCACGGCCTGCTCCCTGCTTATCAGGCTGTCAATAAAACGAGATGGGTATACAGCGGTCGGGCCAGGTGCTCCCTTTCCCTCCCCACACAGCCGCGCTCTCCAGAAGCAGATCAGGCGTAAAGGCAAATCTGTCCAGCCGGTTTTCCCTCTGCCGTCACCACGCCGCCTGCACCCCCACCTCCCCACCCGCCCCTCCGACCGCACCGGTTTCTCGTTTTAAAAACATACGAAAACTCTGGCGGAACTCAAAGTCTGCACCAATCCCTAGCGTGAGCATTGTCACAGTTCGGTCCAAGCCGCAGCCATGGACGCAGCTCGACGCTGGTGCCGAGTCCGAAACCCGAATGAAACCGCTGGGTTGGAGGGCCACGTGCAGCGTGCAAGGGTAAACGCCAATCACTTGATCAAATTTCAGGCAAATTGTGTAATGATTGACCTCCCCTAACCAGCCATGCAGAACATCACGCTGCCCTCGCTCCACGCCTCATGAGCTTATTGTTGGCCGCTGCTGTGGCACACAGAGAAGCGCGCAAAGCGGAGGCTGGTGCTGCGTTCAAAGACAGGGACGTCCCGGCGCTGCGCGTTAGGATTCACTGCAGAGAAATCAGGAAGGTAAGTTTGGTTTTTGTTTAATCTTTGGATTATTTTAAATGTTGCTCAGTCTCTAAAATAGCTCCGGGTTAGGTGATGAATTTTGCGTTGAGAAACATCAAACTGTTTGATAATGGGTGGAAAGTGGTGCTTCTCCGCGGTCAGAAACTGATGGAGCTGGAGGGAGCTGCTCGGGCCTGCTGTGCTGCTCAAACAGCGGGCATGTAGTGAGCAGAGATGTTTGGATTGCTCATCTGATATTTTCAATTTAAGACGTAGCGTCCAAAGATAATATAATTACACCTCCTCTCTTTTCTCTTCTCTCGCTCTCTCTCTTTGAAACACACTCAGCACACACACACAACATTCTGCACACTTGCACACGCTCTCTCTCTCTCTCTCTCTCTCTCTCTAGGGAATATTATGCACTAAATCTATGACCCTTTAAATTAGATTAAAGATTGACAGCTTGTTGGATTAAAAAAACCGAAGAGTGACACCTGCCAGACAGGCTAGCCCGTGATTGATTCTGATGCTTCATGTTGGCAACAATAATGCTGCTGTTTGATGCTGTTGTTGTTGTTTTGTTGTGTGTGTGTGTGTGTGTGTGTGTGTGTGTGTGTGTGTGTATGGTTTTTTTTAGCGCAGGGCTGAGTGCGCGCGTTTATCACTGGGTTGCCAGGAGTGGCTAAAGTCAGCGTCCGTGTCGCGCTTTGAGCTGACAGGGGAAAATGGGAGCTAACGAGGTTGTCAGATGTCCTGACAAGACAAATGAGAGCTCGTCACTCCCCGCGCTTTAATAACGTTTAATGGAAACGTATTGCACCGTTCAAAATAAAGTGTTGCGCGTATGGGGGATCTGGCGACGACGCATGTTAATTACGCACGGAGAGGTAAATTACGCATCGCTGAAGGATGCTGGCCTGGGTCTGGGCAGAACCACTAAGGGTTGTATCGGTGTGAGTCCAATCAGGGCAGTCAACAGAAGGATTCCACTCCATGTTTCTTGATGTCAATGTGTAATTAGCTGATCCATCAATAAAAACGTGACCACTTAAGTCACAGCGTGCGTCTCTGTTTCACACATCACTGTAACCGTTGAAAAGCACCCCATCATGTTTTTTACTGATCACATTTCAAATAACAATCAAAAATACGATCGTGGCGAATTTCAGTGATCTGTGTTCGGAAAATTTGCGTATATTGTTCTACTTTAGTGTTGAGATGAAACCGCATTTTTCACTTTGCTTCGCCCTAAAAGGTTTGGTCTCGTTTTTCTTGTTGTCATTCGAACGATGTTGTGTTGTGGTAGTTAAATGGCCATGATCCTCAAGAGAGAACTGATGCCTCGCTCAAATGGAACCTGTCTTAGTTTATTAAATAACAAATGGGATTAATTTGGTTGTCGCCCAAAAAGTGCGCATGCAGCCCCGAGAAGACTGGTCTCTGCGTCATCAGCTGACTCAGAACAGCCCAAATCAGTTTGCTTTTGTCACGGGAATAAATAAATGGACCTGGCAAACGACTTTTGCAAATGAGCAGGAAAAAAAACAACAACTGCCAACTGAAAATTTAACTGACTCACAGAAATAACAGCCAAAGCATTCCGTTCACACGGAAGTCCTTTACTCGGTGTGGTTAATATGGATTAAAAACATAATTGCACCCTCTTTGGAGGATAGTGACATTTCATTACTGCGCACAGAGCCCTTCTTTGCACGAGTGAGTGACAGGTGACGCGCTGGCGTTTGTAAAGATCGGTCTTTCCAGGTAGAGGAGGTTGGATGTGCGCGCAAAAATAGACATAATTCCACTAATGTCATCACAGGATCAGAAACCCGAGCACAAACACGAGAAACTGTAATTATAACAATGTACACGTGACTAAATACCAATAAAACCGTGGAAAATTACTTACACACACACACACACACACACACACACACACAACAATTACCCAAATAGTTTCTCACGTGATGCCACTGCTGCGCGCATGGAGGCCAAACGGGACCTTTAAAAAAACAAGCCCACGGCTCCACGCAAGAGACAGAATATAAAACAGCAAATGTGACAAACTCAACGCAGATCTGGGTGATATGTATAAATGGATGCAGCGGCACAACCGCTGAACCCACACTGATAACTTGGCCGTGTAAAACAACACACACTAAATCAGGCAATAACGACGACAAACCGTCTGGAAAATGGACGCGCAGTGTGCAGCAAGAAATCACTTGTCGTCGCTACCCTCCTTCTCTGTGTCTGCATGACAAATCCTATCCTGCAGTAAATATTTTGAGGATAATTGAACTGATTGTTATTTGCAGTTTCTCTGTCTGAATGGAAAGCGGCGCCGTGTCTGTGCGCGCTCATAATGACTTTCAGACCATTGGCAGAATAAATTCATGATATGGCGAGTTTTAAATAGCCAACACGTATCCGCTGAATATACACACATTCTTTGTTGCTTCGGTGTTTTCCTTCTCTTTTGGGGTAATTAGAGTGGGGGGTTCAGATCCAAACATTTTCAAATGTCAGCGAAAAGCTCTTCGTTAAATTGTGACACGGGTTGACCCCTACACTTTACTTTAAAAGAAACTCTGAGAGGGGAGAAAGGCTCACAGTCTGATGAAAACAAAAGGGCTGCAAAGAAAAGCAAGCAAATGTCTATTTGAAAACATGTTTGTCCCTTCTTCTCCGGGCGCTTTTTTTGTACCTTGAACGTACAGATTATTGCGGACTCCTGTGTGAAAAATAAAGATAAGTTCCGGGTCAGTGCTTTACTATTGATCTTATTCACTCCATTCCTCATCGGCCGGTTATTCAGCAGCACCCCGCTGTGGATACACACTACATTTCAGCCATGTTAAGCCTACAAACTGGATACAGAAAGCCTTTCTGTGCATCTCGAAACGTTTCTAAATCTAATCACAAACGGGACCGTAATTAGACAAGTAATTACCAGCGTAATTAACAGCCTCTTTCTACTCGCTGGGCTTTGATGGAGGCGAGCTCAGGCGCTTTATGGCGCACAGGCAGCGGCAGCGGCAGCGGATAAAGTCTTTATTATTATTGCTGGAAACCCATCTGGTAATAGCCCTGCCCGAGACCTCCTCCCCCTTAATCAAGGTTTTAATTAAAGACGGTTGAGGGCCATGGAGAACATGAAGGCCAGTAATTAAGACTAACATTGGACCCTAACAGATGCAGCCATCCTCCTGCGTTGGCGCACAGAAACCACGACGCGCACGGTCCTGCGCACACATACAATATTCACCAACAATGACACTTAAACTATGTTTATCGAGACATGAAAATGATCTTAATGGGACTAAATCCCGAACTGAAGCGTCTAACTCTACATTTCCAATCTCTCCTCTGGCTGCTTGCTCGGAAGGCTTGTTTAAGGTGTGTTGGTCCGAGGCGGCTCCGGGCTGAACGCCTGCGCTCACCCCGCAGCAGCGCCACGCCTGCGCGCTCCGGCAGGACCGACGATCCAAACGCACGACCGCGTCAGTCACGCTTACAAGTAAAAAAAAGTTTTGTTTTTTTTATTTAGGTGCACCACTCAAATATTTTCAGAGGACGATCCTACTAATCCCAAAACAGAAAAAAAAACAAAATTAATATACTCGCACTTGATTTTTTTTTCCCACCATACGCTTGTGTGTTCTTACGCACCAGGATACTTCATCAGTCACATGATGATTATTTAAATATTGTCCTCCTCAGATGAGAAAACAGATGGGCCGAGCTTTGGCCAGGATCTCCCGCAAAGCTCCCCGCATGCCTGCTTAAACACCACTGGACACAGCCTACACGATGGTTGCACTTTGGCTCCTCAGCCTTGACACAGCTGCCTTGGCAAATGGCAGAGCTGAGAAGGAGTCAGAGATCATAGGTGAGACCGTTCATTTTAAGAGCGACGCACGGAAAGTGTTGATTTATTAGAGCCATCACGGGTCCGAAATGGATTCGCCGTTACTCCAAATGTAGCGTGCAGAATCCCTGGCAGGAATAGTAGCAGTCAGTAGTAATGCTACTAAAACAAACCATTATCCAAGATTAATTGACTGCAGCCGAAAAGTTTTGTTTGACTAACAGTCCAAAACTCGCCTGTGCGCGGCAGCGCTGCACGCAGAGCGCCCCCTCCGCCACTTGTGGAGCTTTTCTGCCCCCTAGTGTTCAACCAGGGACCTACACCCACTCACCGGGACGGTGGTGCCTAATGGCCGCGTGACTGGCCTTCGCTTTATTCCACTGGAACAAAGTGTCTTTTAGGTAAATTACTTTCTCTGAAACAACTGCCTGTGAAAAAATGTGTGTTTTCTGTTTTAACATGTCGTAAGGTTTACTGTGTCATGGCTTTAGAAAATAAAATTAACAATTAATGACTCTTTTATTTACGATGAATAAGGTGTGAAGAAATAAAAGTACTGTTAAAACTAATTTGTCTGTGGGAGTTTCTCCGTGTCATGCCTGGGGCTGCTGAATAAAAACGTCTTTTTAATGGCTGCTGACATATATTGATGTATTGTTGTCATTGTCACAGATTGTGCAGTGATGCAGTTAATGCTTGTATGTAGCTCCCTGGCATGTCAGTGGAAATGACCCCTCAAATCTTTGAGTTTGTATTGGCAGACCACTCCCAATCATCAGGAATCTAATACCTGATATTTAGTAAATACAGCAAATACCTACTGAAATTAAGAACACGTAGGATTTGTCTCTAAAAATAATAGCATGTAAATACATTCGTCAAACCCTCAAAAAAAAAAATTAACGTTTTACACTTTGTACAGTTTAATGCCAAGAAGAAAAGTGTCTTCCTACCAAGATTGTTACCTTGTAATTAAAACTCTGGCAATGCGTCACTGGAAAAAAAAACAACAACAACCACTATTCCATCATTGTCACAGCAGAACGGCTTTCTAAAACTTTGGCCTCCAGGTTCATCAGCAGGGCGAAGGCAATTAGCCATAATACCCCTTTAATGCTAAAAAAATGAGGCTTAATTTTCCATCTGGATGCATGGACAGAAATGTCAAACGTATTGGATTGAAACAGTTGCTTAAAAGGAGCCTGCTTGATGGAAAAGAATTTTTTTTTTTGCTGCCCACGCGTAATTTAGCCAAATGATGGTCTGTGAGCCTGGAAACAGGAAATTAATCATTAAACTAAAAGTGTAAAGACTTTGGATCATCTGAAGAAATAACTTTACTTCCCTGCAGCTCCCCCCTCTGTACGCACGGAGGGAGACTGGCATTTACGTGACAACCCGCGCCTTTAAGTGCAGGATTTAAGTGCGGTGTTTTTATCTACACCTAAGATCGCCACGGCCCTGGACGATTTAACAGGCAATTTAACCGTCCGTGTGTTAGTGAGGCTGTCTGAGCTCCGCGCTCTGCCAGAGTGCCACCGCATGATGGATGTCGGCAGTCTGGGGCTGGCTGAGGACACACACAGACACACACAACCCTACTGAATACACAGACACGCCGCCCCGCCACATCTTCCCCATACAAACGCATATGGGCCAATCCACAGCCAAACCTCCCCTCCATTAAGTCAACATCTTGCGCTGGCGGTTGGAACAGTGCGGGGCTGGAGTCGGGTCGTCCAAATCCGTCAGTAAGAGGAGGCAGAGGCGTTTGTCATCCTCCTCTCTGGGCATTATCCTCTTGGAAAAGGGAGAGTGGGGACAGAGGGTGGTGAAGTGCGCAGCATCTGGCACTGGAAGCTCCAGCTGCAGGAAGAAACGGGGAAGGGAGTACGCCGCGGCCCAGGGGAGGCACTGCAGCCAAATCCGCTCCACCATCACCCTTTTCTGCCGGGAAGTCGAGTCAGAGAGATGGATAAAGGTAGAAAGCAGGAAAATGAGGTGTGATGTGTGCGCTCTGAGAAATGTGCAGCAAGTGCGGAGGTGAAAAGAAAAAGTATCATAATCACAAGTGACTATTACTGTGAGGGAAATGCCACCCAAGTGATGGCCCACACCACAGGCCAGAGTCACGCACCCAAGCAGGCCCCTGGACAGTCTTCAGCATCGTCAGCACACAAATGATGTTCAGCCAGTGGCGCACATTTAGCACCAGACCCCCATGGCCTCTCCGCGCTCTGTCACAGATCTTTGGATGATTCAAAGCCTGAGGACGACTTTTAGTCTTAGCACTTCATGTCCTGTGGTGCAATCGGGGCTGTGACTGATGGGAGGAGATTAATTTAGATGTTTGGAGGGAAAAGAACTGAGCACATGCGTTGCTCTCTTATTGTGAAATGTGACCTTTATGCAGGGAAAATCTGGGGGCTGAGGAGCCCCTCTCCTCAATCTGTGTTGTCCTCTGGGATTAATTAACCTCATTCTAGCATTAGGCCTGTGGGAGTTGTATTTCTTAGATTGGGGGGGCTTGGGGCAGCCAGCAGACAGTGCCTTTGTAATCAGGTGGGCCCAGGCCTGTTTCATTTATACCTTTTTTATTTTTAGGGGATTTTGTGCTCTGAACACAACCACCAGAAGAAAATATGCTTCAGCAAAGATGCGTCGTTTGCTCTTGTCCTGACACGTTTCTGTGATAAATGTCATATTCTCAAAAGAGAGAACACATTATTAGTCTTTTTTTTACCCCAATATTGGAGCGTTAAAGTCAATCATGTGGACAACTCCGGAAAGCCGGAGGGTGTCAGCTCACATGGCACCGGTCCCTGCAGTCCCGTGATCGTGGTCCCCCAGACGGCAGCAGCAGCAGCAGCAGCAGCTCAGGCTAATCTGCTTCTCACGGCCTCCATTACGACCTGTCAGAGCATTAATTGACAGTAAATTGAGGCACATTTATTAACACGGCAGTAAAACAGCATCCTTAACTGCTTTGCTCACCCCCCAGTGACCAATGGGATCAATTAAGATGTGACACGAAACGATGCTGCTCCAAAACAAACCGCCTTGAACTCACAAACATGGACAGAGAGCTTCTGTCCTACACACACAGACACACAGGCTCACACAGGTCTAAGGCCACGTTGTTTCCTGATGAGCCCTCCAGACAGACGCATCTTTGCAGCGCTGCAAAAGTCGTGCCTGACGGAGAGCCCTCTGCTGCGGCCGCTGCCACATACAACCCAGTAATTACTGGAGCAGATCTGTTCAAATGGAGGCGACGCTGCTCCGTGATCCCTCCTATACTAATCAGTATGCTGAGGTATGTCTCCCAGACCATAAATTGTTGACTTAATTAAAAACCAGGACCCCTCTGTCATCTAATTACAGGGAGAAAAGGTTATTGCTTCAATGCAATTTTCCAAATATGATTCCTTCACAGTTATTAAGGGCTCAGGCGTCCTTTATTGTTTCCGATTTTTCAGTAGGGGAATGGCCCCGGTGACAGACGTAATGACTCGGGGAAAACGCTTCATCTCGATAGTGTCCTGGCAACGCCATTTGTCTAAGATAAGTGGAGCGCACAGCACCGAGGAAATGTCACGGGAGGCATCCCATGATTGGCTCCACTTTACAGTTGTCATTAAACAGAGCAAGGGTTTCTTTTCTCCCATGTGGCACCAACGAGAACTTTATTAATCTGTGCAGAATAGCAGGGCCTGTGAGTTACTTTAACTGTCAAAATTTACCAGCAAGGAATAATAATAAAATGAAAACAAAGAGGTAAGGGACCGTGACAATGTTCTCTCATGAAATGCTCTGCTTTAACTCCACCACCAGGAACAAATGAATAAAAGCTTTGGTGGCAGAACTACAGGCAGAGAAAAATCCTACAGCGAAACTTGTTATTTCGAAGGGAATCGTGGTTCAACACTTCTTCATTGCTCCATAAATGAATTTAAAGTAAGGCAGTGAGAAAAAAACATTCTTTATTTGGTTGTTTTTGGGGTTTTTTTGCAGCGTCTCCCACAGAGGTCGGTGAAGTGTGTCGGTGACTGCCCAAACTAGACGGTCAGAGCAAGAGGTTTCATTCAGCAACTGTAAGGGAAAATCCTTTTTCTATCCAAATACACGTCACAATATCTGAAGAAATGTTTGCGAGTTCAAGCCACGTCTTTGCACTTCAACAGATCAAACATCTCCTTGTGCTAACACACAAACACACAAAAAATACGACCACATCTGATAAAACACATTTGTTGGTGTGGGTGTTGCAGGAAGAGGCCGCAGCAGGACTGTGTATCCTGGACATTAATGCTCTGTGTCTCCCACCATAGGGTTTTCTTAATTACATTAACCAAATGCCTTCTGCAGCGTGTGTAATCTCATGGTTAACTGAACACCCCTGTAGCTGCAAAGCCCTCCCTCCCCTCTGTTCATTCCTCAGTGAAATATTTACACGGAAAACCTCCTCACTTGCCCCCTGAGATGCAGACGATTGGTCAGCGTCTCTAGTATGGTCTGAAACAAATGTTTCAAATGCAAAACAAATGTTTTATTTAGGGTTAAACATCTTGACTTTAATGCTACCATTAATAATAGAATTGTTTTTGTCAAAATTATGACCTACTTATTTAAAAAGAAGGATGTTAATGCACAGATGTGGTCATTTCAGAACTCTGTCTCTATAGGAAAGAGAGGGGAAACGTCTATTTGCACAACGCACTGATTCAAATTGACCAGGCAGTAGTAATTTAAATAAATTAACTATTCATTAATTGAATAATAGCTCCAGGGCCCTTTATAATCATAAGCTGGGGTGTACTATTTATGCAAAACAGCAGAGTGCCATGTGCTGGCTTATTATGCTGCTGACGAATGGCAAAGTACACATTTCTCCTGCCCAAAAGAGAGGATGAGGCATGGCAGTGTCAGCAAGTCATTTCCAGGGTAGGCAGCCTGCTCGCCCACATTACAGCATGTTGAGATGTGTCTAAGCAACGTGATTCTTCCTGAAGCCCCTCCTGCTGCAAACATGTGGACAGACATGGAGGACATAACCTTCACATTCACAGTAATGCACAGATTTGGTTTGTTTGCTCCCTTCTTTTATTCAAAGTAGGTGCAAACACGTCACAATATTTTATTATTTATTTTATTTACAATATTTTTTTGAGTAATACAATGTCAGTGATTTGATATTTCCCCTGAAAATCCTGGACATTTAAGTGGTTATAGCCTATTATAACATCAAATAGACAAATCTATAAAGAAACCACCAATACTTTTTAACCTGTACATAATCTCTGCTCCTTCAAAATGGCATATATTTCAAGGTCACATAGGTCAGGGTCATTTATAATTTTCTTTTGGGTTATTTGTTATACTCACAAATTCAGTAAATAAATTCATTAATAACACATAAACATATTTGTGCAAATGCCCCAAAAAGGCCATAAAATTGTGTCCTCAACCAAACCCAGACTGCCGACAGTGGAACCAGCGAGGCATGACTTTACAGGTCTGTTAGAGGGAAAAAGCAGTAGGATCAGACTTAAACCTGCTTCTGGTGAGTTTACTGTCAGGAAGAACTGTTATCACTGAGGAAACAGCATAGGAGTCTTTTCTGTTTCCAACACTGTGTTTTGTGAAGGTGTCCAGTTGCAGGTTCTGAACATGCAAGGATGCGTTCACTGACTTAACATGCGTAATACTGTTAGTATAAAAACAGGTTTATAAAAACAGGTAAAACAGGTTTAAACTATTGTTTAGTAATTAAATACAAAAGTTTACTTTACAGAAATAACTAAAATATAATTTTTCAGACCCAAAAATGTGGGTGTGAGACAGAGGTAGTAAAAGTATGAGATTTTGGACCCAGCCTCAACCGAGCTTGCGCGTCAGCCTGCAACGTGGCGCATGAGTCCTCTTCCAGTTACCGACGTGTGACGGACCAATGGCAGGGCTCCTGACTGAGCGCGAGCCTGGACCCTGCCCAGACGGACGCTGTGATTGGCTGTGCCGAAGGCGGCAGAAAACTTCGGTTCGGTTGCGTCCCTACTCCGGAAAGAGCAGTGATTTCTCCCAAAAATCCTGAGCGTCTTTTCAGTGGACCTGTCTGCGTGTGCAGGTAGTCGTTGTGGGTTTGATCGTGGGATTTATAACTTTTTCACCTCCGCCGTTAAGAGAGAGAGTTGCCGTTTAACCTTTGGAGCTAAAGTAGCTCCTAGCCGCCTGCTTACTGTGTACTGTGGCGTTACAGGCCCGTTTCCAGGACAGGATGGACGCAGTTGGCTTAATGTGTGCCGTGCTTCTGTGCACGGCCGTGGTCCACGCAAAGCCCACTGTAAGAAAAGATAGAGTTCTTTATCAGGACCCCGAAGTGTTGAGACAGGCGACTAACGAAAACAATAACAGCTTCCAGTACGACCACGAGGTGTTTCTGGGCAAAGAGGAGTCCAAAACATTCGACCAGCTCACCCCCGAGGAGAGCAAGGACAGGCTGAGGTAAGAACCCTCATCTGTGGGATGATCTTAGTGCACAGCACCGGTGTGCTTCAGGGCTGCAACCACATCCAGGCACTCCTAGAACATTAAACTTTAACAGCAGAAACACAAGCGCCTGGGAAAAGTGTGCACGGCAGCAAACGTGCAGGAGCTGCTGGGGCATGCTGCTATTGTGCCTTCATCACCCACGGTGAAGAGTGGATTTCTGGTGTTAATTATAGATCACCGTTAAAGGGGAACCTGCAGGTGATGATGATGATGATGATGATGATGTTGGAGTTGTGTGTCTGGGAACAGCCTTCCTGCAGGATGGAGGCCTACGGTTTGTTTTGCTGCCACTAAACCGAGGGACATGTTGGCACAAAGATGGTGTTCATTAAATGGGCTGTCCTCTCGGTGAGGAAGATCTTTGCTCTGGTGGAGAGCGAAGTGGGAGGAACCCTGGAGCATCACAACGTGGCAGCACAGGTCTAAGAATACCCCACAGGCACGGGCTCCTCCAGAGGCTTCCCCCCCCCGCCCGTCACTCCCAAAAGCCCAAAAAGTACACGTTGTGCTACACACATGAACTTAAAAAAGAGAAAAAAAGTTTTCTGACTTTCTCAACCTCGTTCAGTGTAGGGCATAAAAGAGCTTAAAAGTTAGATTTTTGCTTTTAAGTGAAACATTAGATATGCTTTTTTTTTAAAAAAACCTATCTTCTCTTATACACCAGAGCCTTAAAACCTTCTCACACACGGCTCTCAGTCCTCTAGCGTCACGTCAGTGGTTGGTAAACTGGTCCACGTGTGCTAAACCACTGATCTACGTGTGCTAAGCCTCTGGTCCACGTGTGCTAAGCCTCGTCTGGCCACGAGCACAGAAGAATCGTTTTAGGAGGTGGGCCTGCCGACTCGCTCCGGCTCCAGCTGATTGACCGAATATGTTGTTATTGCAGAACAAGCTGCCCGGCGGGGCCTCAGTGGCAATGGGTTTCCACTCTGTTGTCCAGCCCTGATATATTATTTATGTCACATTAATATATATAGGAATACCTCATCTATAAGTACATTCTTAATAATACTCAGGTACACAGTAAAGTGTACCAGTGTAAACTCTATTTACACATTGTTTGTTGTGTTTTAAAGGTTAGATGTCATCTTTATTCCTATGTCTTATAGTAAAATTGTAGACCGGATCGACGCCGATGGCAACGGCTACATCACCACGGACGAGCTGAAAGCCTGGATAAAACGCGTGCAGAAGCGCTACGTGTACGAGAACGTGGCAAAGGTGTGGGCTGATTATGACCTCAACAAGGACAACAAGATCTCATGGGAGGAGTACAAGCAAGCCACGTATGGATACTACCTGTGTGAGTATGTGATTCAGAGCAGCTCGATAAACGAGAAGAGCCGTCGCTGACGCTGCTCTTCTGTCCTCCAAGCCAATCCGGAGGAGTTCGACGAAACAACTGACCAGTTCAGCTTCAAGAAGATGCTCCCTCGTGATGAGAGGCGCTTCGGGAAGGCTGACTTGGACGGGGACGGGGCAGCCGACAGGGAGGAGTTCACCTCCTTCCTCCACCCCGAGGAGTTTGAACACATGAAGGATATTGTGGTTCTGGTAAGCCCCGTGTGACGACACAGTCATTAAAAAGCTTCGGAAACACACAAAAAAAGCTTTGTACCAGCGTTTTAACGTCGGACGTCTCGGGAGCCTTTTTAGACTGTACAAACGATAAAGAACATAAAATGTCTTCACTTCATCCTATATGTGTTACTGCTACACTTCCCAAACATGCAGTATTTTAGTTAGCCCTTAATTAAACTTTAACTTAACCAGAAAATAATTGACTTTCCATATTTTTGGAACAGGTCCAGTGGGACGGGAACAGATGTCCCATTTAGGGTTCAATCTTTAAATATAAATTTGGCTTTATGGAACGGTTGCGTGGCAAATGTTAGCGGCGGGGCACTACGCTGCTCCCTTCATTAAAGTTGTACCACCCATTTGACAGAGTTAATAATTGATCTGATTTCTCTGATGTCAGCCAGTGTTACCAAAGATCCATCTTCACTGATTGTGGTGAACCTGGTTGGAGCTAATAAAAGGGCTCTTTCTCGCGGTGGTCAGAGCTGCTTTTGGGACAAATGGAGTTTGTGTCATAAGTAGTCACATCAGGACGAGAAAGAAGGAGATTCAGAAATAAAGTGATTGTAATTGTAATCACGAGACAGTGGGGATCGTAGCAGCAGATATCTGCTACCAACGTGTCCAGCTGACACCGGTTTAGATTAAGTATTCACGCGGTGGAATCTATAGCATTATATGCTGGACGCACACTCAAGTTTAGTGGGGTTTTTTTCATTCTAATCAGATTCATGTGCTTTATTTCCTACATTTTGTAATTATTGCACAGGTGTTCATAGAGGTCCGCGGTGCTTTCGTGTGTTCTTGGAGTCATTGAAAAGTTTAAGTTTTTACACCTTTAATTAACGTCTCCTTTAATGTTAGCTGTGTGCAACCTTCCACGTGTGGCCCAGTGTCACACAGACCAGAGGCACGTGTTTGTTGTACAGCGTGGATGTTTTTAATGATGGTAAACAAGCCCGGGTACTCTGCTGCTGAGCTGAAACCACGACTCCAGATGATGGATGGCTGCTCTCACTGCTGAGCTGGAGCACTAGTGGAGCTTCCTGCAGCAACATATCAATCTTTCAGGAGGCTTCGGAGCTTCCACCTGCAGGAACGCATGCGTGCACTGGTTTGAATCTGTGTAACCGCGTGGCAGCGCGTGCATGTGCAGCCATGCCCGGATGGGCTGCTGTTGCCTTACACGCACTGAGAACGTGTGTGGACAACGATCACGGCACGATCACGACACGATCACGACACGATCACGGCACGATCACGGCACGATCACGGCAAGCCTCCTCTTAACAGCTTAGTTCCATTCCCGCGCTGTCACGTCTGGTGGATCTGTATCTATCTCTGCACACTCTCCCTGCCAGGCGTGAACGTGGAGGGCGTTTCGCCTCATTAGCTGGGAATCCGCTCGTCAAGCCCGGCTGTCCGCTGACCCTCGGATCTTCCTACCTGCCCGAGGCCGTGTGTGTGCGCTGAAGCGTAAGCTGAACTGTTTTTGACGCTTACGTTCTCCCTTTCTCTCCTTCTCTGCACAGGAAACCCTGGAGGACATTGACAAGAACGGCGACGGGCACGTGGATGAAGATGAATACATCGGTAACCCTACGTCAGAACACACACAGCCTTCACCTTTCCTTCCCTCTAACCAGAAATACAATACAGGGCTGCAGATTGTCCAAGCTCATGTAACTTTCCTCTGATTGGTTTTTATTCTCACGCTTTCAGCCGATATGTTTGCGCATGGGGACGAGGGCCCGGAGCCAGAGTGGGTCAAGACCGAGAGGGAGCAGTTCTCTGACTTCAGGGACCTGAACAAAGACGGAAAGATGGACGCGGACGAAATCCGCCACTGGATCATGCCGCAGGACTACGACCACGCCCAGGCCGAGGCCCGGCACCTGGTGTACGAGTCGGACAAGGACAAGGTGCTGTGATACACCTGCGTAACACCTGGTTCTGCTGCGGTTCACCAAGCCAAGCACCTGAACACCTTCTGCTTTCAGGACCAGACGCTGACCAAAGAGGAGATCCTGGACAACTGGAACATGTTTGTGGGAAGTCAGGCCACCAACTACGGTGAAGACCTCACCAGGAACCACGACGAGCTCTGAGCTCTTTGTGTGTGTGTGTGTGTGTGTGCGTGCGTGTGCGTGTGTGTGTGTGTGAAAGGACACCTGTGAGGACTGCGAACTCGTCCTTCCCTCACATTGCTGGGACAGACGTCAGTGAAATAAAGCAGCACTGGAGGGGGAGCGTTCGGAGGTCTGCCCCCATGTGACGCCAAACCGCCCGCGTCGGTTTAGTGTCTGACTTTCAGGAAGCGAGCCGGCCCCTGAGGACCTCTCCATCCACGCTGCCGTGCATAGGCGTGCAGAGTCCTTCAACACACCTGTAAACAATGAGGGGTTTTTTGTCTTTTCTTTTCTTTTGAGTTGCCAGAGGAATCGTTTTGTCCGGAGCATCAATGTGAAGCTGAACATCGTCTTGGTGACGGACCTCAGCGAGGCTTTCCAACAATTACAATAAGAATGTTTACAGCTGTTCCTGCCAGAGAGTTTAATGTGTGTGTGTGTGTGTGTGTGTTTGCTCTTTTAAAGTCTTTCATGGCATGTTTATTGCACGCAGAGTAGCCTGTGAATCGTTCTGTCTTTGCTTCAAAGTAGGTCTCAGATGTATTTATTAATATAGTTCAGGTCAGCGGGAGGTTTCCCTCTGGCTTGAGTACCGGCTGAAAGCTGAAATCGTTTCCTCTTCTTCCCCAGACTCTTGTTTTTTCGTTGCCTCACTCCAAGCTCACTCTTTTTAATAGAGACTGGCCTTTTTGAACAAGTTTTTCATTGCTGGTTTTCCATCTTAAACCTATGCATCAGAAGCGGAGGTTGACGTCAGGGTGGTGTTTTAGTTTCGCTCTGGTCTCCGTCTCCGTCAGCGACGCCGATGCTGCGTGGATGCCATTAAACATGGGATTGGAGGGTTTTACTGGCACTTTTGTGGTTTGAAAACAGTTTCTCTTGGTCTCCACGTGTGATTTTATGCCGCTTGGTTCAGCCTTACTGGTTTGGAGTCAGATCTGTTTTGATCTTCGAACGTCTCGTTGGAGTTGCTCCTGTTCTTTTGGCAAACACCCCCGATTTAAGTCTAGTTCGACTCGCCGACAGTCAGAAACCGGGCAGATGGCGTCAACACCTCCCCTGACTAACGTGTGCACGTGTGCATGTGCGAGGCAGAGACGCGCTTAGACTGGCTTAATGTTGCTGCTGGCTGCCGCAGCCAAACTCTCCGACGTAACTGAGAAAGCAGCGCCGCCACCCAGCCTGCCCCCTCTGCCCGCTCATGTGGAACTTATGGATATACGTGCGCCAGTTAACGAGACAAGTCAAGCGGGGCCAATGCGATAAAGCTCATTAAAAAACCGGACGGAGCGCTGTGCTGATCGCGGGGACTGTTTAACGGCCCTGTTGTATTGTGAGATGGATCTAAAAACCAAGGGCTTTATTTGAGGGACTGTTTTTTTTTTACTTGTACTTCTTTTTTTGTGGACATATTCAGAGTTATCAGCTGTCAGATAACAAACATTGAATATTTCATGAGACTTTGGTTTCCAAATTCTCCACTTGGACAGCAGCATCCAACCCCTCCGTCTCTGGGGTACTTCAGCCTGGAGTCTCCGGCAGTGATATTCCAGGTTTTTCAAATCATTTCCAGCCGTCGTGATCCCCATTAGATAATAATAGCTGCTCTGTTGCCTTGCTAAATAGCACAGGGTCGGTGTTGAGTCACGCATTTGAATAATTGGGAGGCCTTAAACGCTGAGCAGCTTAATGTACTTCCCTCAGATGGCATATGAGGTTTGTCATGTGTCAGGGTGCATCTGCGTGTGCGGACCAGCGCCTGGTCGAGGTGGACGCTTGTACGTTCGAGACGCAAAAAGGACCCAGTGCGTGTTTCCCTGAGCGAGATGGGGGCGCGCGTCGCGGCGAGGCCCTTCCTCGCGGTCATGTTAAACAGCCTGCCCCTCCTGTTTGTGATAGGTTAGTAATCATTCACGCTGGGGGAGTGTGTGTGCAGTAATGCCTTCAGACAGCCCTCATATGAGTGTCTGCGTGGATCAGCAGCTCTTTGCTGATCATAATGAGCCCTTTGGGTGAGGGTGAGGGTGGGGGTGGTTGGGGGGGGGCAGAAAGAGTCCCCATCCAGTATTATTTTCAGTTAGGCCTGTCAGCTCGCAGCCTGTTTCAGATTGTGTTTGTTAGGTTTGTATCTCAGCAATTAGCAGAAGAAAAGAGTGACTTCCCTGCATGCTTCCACCTCTCTCCCCCTCTCTCTGTCTCTCTCTCTCTCTCCCTCTCCCTCTTTCTGGCTCCCATCGGGATGGCCCATCTTTCATCTGAATACGTCTGAACTCCCTCATCTTTGTCTTTTAACGCTTGTTTTTGTTCTGTTCGCTTCGGGGGATGTGTAGCCCAGGGTGTTCGTCTCCAACCATCTTCTCTAGGGCGTCCGGCCCATCCTGTGCTCCGGCTTTCAAAACAGCCCATCCACCATTATATAATAATACGCAGAACAGCAAATAGGAAGTGCGAGTCCCGTTCATTATCGAGCTGCAGCAACGATTCTTTGAACTCTGTTTTGGGAACCGAGCTAAATGGAACCTTCAAAATGAGTCTTGAACTTTCTTGTAACAGTTGACAGTCACAGATTCTCAGTAGGGTAGTTTCACAGCCCAAACTGGTAAAATAAACAAACATTGTGACTGCCCACAGCCAGTGTGCCAATGACGTGGTGTATTGAATATTTTGTGTCCTTTTTAGAATATTCTGTGTCACATATCACGTCTCTGTAGTCCATGCCAAAGGGCCTGAACTTTAGCCTGGAACGAACCAATTAATATGTGCTGTGGCAAAAACAATGAGAAGTCTTACATGTTTTAGGTGTTTTACTGAATTGATCACTAAATAATGTTTTGAAGGCCAAATAAATTCTAATTTTACTTGACTAATATTTTTTCTTTTTAAAAAAATAGCCATTAGTTCCTAAAGACATAATAATGTGTGTACACGTAGGTTAGCTCAGCAGTTTGCGTGTTTGTGGACAGTGAGTCCTGAAGTCCATCAGTCCTCCAGGACAGTTGAGCTGCCTTTAGGCTGTCACAGAGCTTTACACCCCCTGCTGGAGCCAGCGCAGACGGACACACCTGCTCCTGTATCATGAGATTTTACGTGCACATCAATCCAGAACCGAGAGGGAATTGACCGTTAATGACTACACAATAAGAGGAGCCTTTAAAGAGCCATACATTTCAATTTAGGACCCATAAACCTAGTGAGTTGGGGACTGATTGAAAGTGCCTCTGGAGTAATGGAAGACCTTTAAACTCAGTTTCAGGGTAACACAAAGTCAGAATCACACAGCTTTTATGTGTCCGCTGTAGCCGCCAAGGCCTCCTGAAAGACCTCTGCAGGTTGTTCTCCATATTTGTGATGAAACATCTAAAGTTTTGATTGATTCACAGGCACGGGGGTGTTCGGGGCAGTAGGGATGTCCCGCTGAGGCTGACATCTCTGGACAAAATGCCTCTCCTGCTCCATTTGTCAGCGCGCCTTTCCTTTCTCTGAGCCCTTCTCCCGCTTGTCCTAGCATCTGTATACCTCTGGGATGGAGAGAGGAGGGAGCGGGGGCCCTGGTTTCCATCCTGCTGTTCCTCAGAGGAGGAGGAGGAGGAGGAGGAAGGGGGGGGGGGGCGGTCATTGGTTTGTGATCTTGTGTTTCACATGATAGAGATATGTCTAATCCTGTTAGGCATTAATGTCCTACATTGGCACAGAGGAGCCAGCAGGGGGGAGGGAAGAGGGAGAAGATGAAAGTGGATAATCAAGGGAAGAAAGGAATAGTTTAAAAGCTACCTCTATTTGCTGCCCCACTTTTTTTGAGGCTATATCTGTGTGTGTGTGTGTGTCTGTGTAATCTCATGGGATCTAGCTGCTGCCTGCATCAGACAGACTCCTCTCAAGGTGTTTTCCCTGCGCTGTCTTTCTGTATCCGCTCCATCTCTGCTCTGCGTGTGTGAAAGTTTACCCTCTAGGCCCAATCTGAGCTCCAGGCCCCACAAGGCCCCTGTGCTCCCACAGCTCCTCCACACCGGAGCCCCTCAGGCTCCTGGCTGTACCACAGGGAATAGCCCCGAAGAACCCCTCGGCCCTTCAGACTACAGAGCAGCAGCTTTGCACAAGAGAGCTCGCCCGAGGGGGGGAGAGGAGAGGAGGGGGGGTGCTGTCTGGGAATAGAAGCGAGAACATGCTTCACTTCACATGTGAGCTGTTGCTGACAGCGCCTCCTGTCGGTCCGCCGCTGTTTTTACAGAGAGCGCCCTCTTGCAACCCCTGTTGAGGCTCTTCTCTTGGGCCTTGACCTTGTTAACAATCCCTGGGGGTCCAGCGAGGCTTCTGTGTGCTACATGTGCACTGACCTTTCCTTCTCCCAGAGGTTGAATAATGTCTTTTTGGCCCACAGCAGGAGCTGTACAGCAAAGCACCTGGGACCGAACTGTTGGGAATAGAGAAAAATAACTGTACTCCTGATCGGAAAGACAAAACATGTCTTCTAACAGACCCTAAATGAAGATGGACTGTCTGAGAACTCCTCCACAGTCAGACGGAAGTGTGCTGATTGCCCTCTTTTGGTCGGCTGCAGTAATCTTACTCCTTTGTCCTTTTGACTCCTCAAAAAAATTTGATGGGTTCTTCCCATGGACTCGGAGTGACTGTTAACTACCATTTATTCCTCAGCAGGGGGTGCTGGAGTCTGTCCCAGAAGTCACTTAGTGGAAGGCAGACACCCTGGACAGGTCACTGGTCCCTCACAGGACGGACACACACACACACACACACACACACACTGGAAACTGGTACTCACTACTGCACCTCAGCAGGAAAAGGAGCTTTTTTCTGACAGGTGTACTAAAAACCAAACCAAGACTGAAGCGTCATTGCTGGCATCCTTCTGCTCATCCTGTTCAGGTCACTAACTGTGCAGCCTGGCTGCCGATGACGCCACCACTACGCAACGATGAGCTTCAGTAGAAAAGTACTGATGCCGCTTCCACCTGCCAGAGATTGTTACTGTAAACCTTAAAGCTTGGGTTCTGCTTATCTACAGGATTTCCAGGCTGCCTATAAAAGGAGAGAGCTTCATTTTTGGCGGGCTGGGCATTGAAATGGAGGCTGTGCAGCTAGCACGCCTGCTGTCCTACAGATGTCTCCAGCTTCCAGTTACCAGGTGTACGTCACCTGAGATTACGCACGCTAACACCCCTTCAAGGCAAACAGCCAGCAATACAGCTGAAAGGGCATCTGGTGGCATGTGGGCGTGCAGTCATGCATTTGAGGTGGTTGGGAAGATTTTTGGCAGTTATCCGACTTTCCACCTCCAACCAGAACCTCAGCTGAAGGGATCTGGTGAAATGTCTGTGATGATGATGATGTTAATGTTGATGATGATGACGGGCCTTTGAAAGCACGCGTCTCCAGCCAAGAATGAACCGGAATGAGTAAAATGTTCAACTCGGCTGTCCTTCTGATCTTCTGTCTCCCCTGCAGAGAGAGAACAGAGAGAAGCACTTGTTAATCAACCTGCACTGGATTAAAAAGCAGAAAAAAGCGGGACATCACAGAGGTTGCTCACAGCCATTAAGTGGATTGGAAAACAACCGCAGCTTCACGTGAGAGACCTGTGACCCTGAAACAGCAGAGCGGCATTTTAATCTTTCTGTTCCTCTAAGATCTGCCGTGTAGACATGAAAAATGCACAGATGTGTGTGTGCGAGGGCTGCATGCACCGAGGGAATGCTCTAACACAAATGTGGTTTCCATGGATGAGCATGTAGCCAACAGCAAAATACAGCCCATACTGCACTTGTGTGAACATGTTTACATCACTTCTCTAGGTATGTGACATCGCTAGCCCCCACACAAAAACACATACACACAGAAACACCAGGTTATATTTCATTAACATCCATGCTGATTTATCAACCCCTATATATTAGATCTGCATATAAGTTGACCTACAACTTCATTTAAGTGGAGTTCCTAATGTGCCAGTGTGAATGTTGATTTGATTTGTTGCTATCGTGTTATTAATAGGTCAGGTCCCATTAGTTCCTATTGTTTTATTAATTATTTTGTTTGAAATCTGCACGTCTTTATGTGGAGTCCATCTGCGGGGATAAAAAGAGATATACCGCCCTCTAGCGGCCAGTGGGGGTGTTTGCTTGTATCCTGTCCTTGGTGCACAGTGAGGACATTTTGATTGGTCTTCACAACTTCAGGGCTCTCTTTCCTTTTAGGGTATCGGCTAGTTTAGGGGTTACATATGTAGTTGGACTGGTTGTTAGGGGTTAGGGGTTAGTGGAGTAAGGTGAGGCGTTTGGGTTTGGTGTACAAAAGAAAACAAAGCAGACCAGAGCGGTCTGCCACCAAACAATGTTTCTTTTCTAATGAGATTTATCAAGCACCAGATGTTTCTAGTTACAAAGATGTGTGTCAGAGATTTAGTAGGGTGAGACCTGGACCCTGTCAGAGTCCGGGTGAGGTGCTG
>CAAE01014773.1:576650-626246 GCA_000180735.1 Tetraodon nigroviridis
CCCCCTCCCCCCTCTTGACCCCCCTTCCCCCCACACCCCCTTACCGCAAGCGCCATTTATTTTTTGGCCTCTTAACCTGGCAACTTCAGCACATCTTTCCTCCACACACAGACACACACTCTCAAGGACATTGTGAGTCATTATTTTATGAACTTACAAAAAGCATGAATACAAAATGAATGACTAGAGGAAGTGCACCAAATACTGTATATACAAAGCAATTTGACAAGTATCAATTTTTCTGCAGGGGTATTCTTAGTTGAAACAATGAGACAGAGGACGATTTGTTCATATCCTAAATCCAGTTTGCATTACCAGCACTTTTTTTTTCAACGTGTCACTAATTTGACAACAAATAAACAGAACCAGTGCAAGTGAAATCAAATATACACAATAGTGTAACAACTTCTTCCTGATTTCACACACCCACACCCACACACACATACACACAAATCCTTCTTTTTGGCTCAGAATGATTGTGAAGGTCTCCGGGATCATTAGAGTCTCTCGGTGGCTGCTGCGCCCACCACCATCTCGGCAGGTCTGGCAGAGCCCCAGACCCGCTGACCAGGCTCCAGCACCTTCCCCTTCTAGCTGGCAAAGTGCACTGCCGCCTTCCTCCTTCTCCTCTTCCTCCTCCTGATGCTCAGATGGCAGGCTGCAGCTTGGTTAGGTTCCTCTGGTGCATGCTGTGGTGGCGCGTCAGCTCGTCAGAGCGGGCAAACTTCTTCTGACAGTTGGACCAGCGGCAGATAAAAGGCTTCTCACCTGACGAGGAGGCGATTCGATAAAACAGATAATTTTGCTTTAGAGTGATTTCAGCTCCGCCGTCCACGAAACGAAGCAAAAATAACCTTCTCAAAGGACAAGAACCTGATCATGGAGAAGTAGGAAATAAAGGTACGCACTTGTTTTACCTGTATGAGTCCGAGTGTGCGTCTTAAGGTGGTCTGACCGTGCAAACTTTCTCTGACACCTCTCACACTCAAAGGGCTTCACTCCTACACACAGATGCAAAAGGGCAGTGGTTGTTGTGGTTGCAGAGGCAGACGTGATGGAAATTTATGAGTGCACAAAGCCACGAGATTTTTTTACATTTGCAGAAGTTAGGGGCCATCACATTGCTGATATGTCTCTTTTATAAAGGTCAGAGTTATTGCACAAAATAATGCTTTTTTTTTTTTTTTGTTCTCAGCAATGATGACGAAACCCATTTATAAAGAAGGGAACTGACAGATGGAGCCAGATTCACAGATGCTGCACTCTCATCCATCCATCTTTGATCTGTCACTGCTTTATCTTGCGCAGGGGTGCTGGAGACTGTCCCGGCTGACAGGGGCTCACCCAGAACAGCTCTCCGGTTCATTAGAGCACCAACACATCGAGTCAAGCAGCCCAAAGCAGCTGGGTATGTGCTTTATAGGTTTCTGTTACCGCAGCAACCTCCAGAACCGTCTCCACACTGTGAGGAACGAGGTTCTGGCCTGGCTCACCTGTGTGTCGAAGCTGATGCCTCTTCAGCTGGTCTGAGCGGGAGAATCTGCGACCACATTCTGTGACATCACACTGGTACGGCTTCTCTCCTGCGAGAAGAATAAAAAAATGGCTCATTTAATAGAGCTGAATCCCGACATCCCAACAGTGTGTGCGATTTTCATGCATCTTCTCATTTCACCTGTGTGTTTGCGGCCGTGCATCTGCAGATGGGACAGTTTGAAGTATTTCTTACTGCATCCAGGGTAAGCACATACAAACGGGCGTTTTTCTGTACTGTCTGATGACTTCACCACTGGTGGAGCGATGCTGGAGACCCGGCAAACATCCTGAAAGATCAGGAGGATAAGACAAGGATGCAAATTGTGTTTTTATCGACTGTGAGTGTGTGGATGCAGTGTGCGTTAACTCTGACCTGAATTCCTCTGAAGACGCTGTGTGCGTGTATGTGGTACTGGGCGCTGACCAGTACAGGCGGTGGGGGAGCTGTTGGGTCGGTTTCAATGCTGCTTGTGTGTCCACTGTTGAACAAGATAGATAAAAACACAGAACCCTTTGAGAGAAAATAACTCAAATACTTGCAGATATTTGTTAGTTATGTGAGTGATAAAGAAATGGCCACTAGTATTAAAGCAGTGGACGCGTTACGTCCCTGAAGGACTCGTGTCCTGTTTATGTGTAAAGCTCTCTATACTTCCTGGGATGTTATCAGGTCAAAACTGAAGGACACAGGATTTTGTTTTGATGGGAAAAATGAGAAAGCTCACCTCTTCATGGAAGACGCCAGTGTGTTCATTTGATTCCAGGTTACACAATCCAGCTGGGATGCCATTTGGTACAAGTTATCACTGGGCAGAACAGAGCAGCTGGTAAGAAGCATGTTTTTATGTAAACATACTAAATAATGTGAAGAAAAGTTTGGACCCAAAAAAAGACTGTGTCAATGAATTCCCCAACTTGTGACCCCACGTATGTAGAAACACACACACACATAGACACACGGTGTGCAGGAGATGAGGTTTTGCAAGGGTGAGGCCTCCGTGCCTAGTACGGCGTGGACCAGCGTATGACATCACTCTGTCCTCAGCATCATTAAAGACAGGAACCAGTTTTGGGGGAATTCTGGAAGGTTTTTCCTGGGAAGTCCTTGAGGGAAGGATGGAGATGGCTCGCTAATCAGCTCTGAGCTATGTTAAACTGTGGAGACACGCGCTGATATCTGACATGCATTCACTGTGTGTGTGAGTGTGTGTGCGCGTGTATGCTTGAGTATTTCCAGCTCCTGACATAAGATGTAACAACTGCAAAGTCTTATCAACGGCTGTTCCAGTATTTGGGTTGCACATGTTCCCTTTCTTCAACAACATTGCAGGGCAACATTCAAAGAATTTGATCCTGTTCTACCCTTCTAGATGTTTTTGCCTGCAACTGAAAACAAGATGGAAAGACATTCGGAGGTTAAAAGAAGTTATTTCTCAGGCTGTTTTGACACAACCCTCTGCTTCATTTCCACAGCATATCTCTCTTTTTTATTTATTTTTGTCAGGGGGAACTCATCACTTTTGAGACACTGTTGGTTTTGCCTTGCTGAGCATTAGTGAGCAGCATTAAACCCTAAAACTAATTTAAATGTAAAGCCTGGTGTAGGATCAGTTTATAGAGAAAAATAAGCAGCAAGTAGAAATACTCCAAATGGTAAAAGGAGGGGCGTCAAATTTTACCTGCTGTAGTTTCTCAGCAGCAGAGCTTGGCTGCTGGGGCAGGATTCTGGAGGGTTGTGGCAGCCAAACATGGTGGAAGGGGCTGGGAATTGCTGCTCAACTGGATATGGAACAAAGAACCTTTAAAATATATTTGCAATAACATTTTGCTAAATCAAAACTGCATGCAGCATGCGATTACAGCCTGTATCAGCCTTTATTCTAACATGTTTTGATAGAATGTTGTAATATTTCTTGTTCCCTGTACTAGACTGCACCTTTTTTAGTCTAATATCTTTTTATTTGAAAGATTTCTCAGCTTTTTAGAGAGAAGAAACAGCGGCCCTCTTTTTTTTTCAGCTCCAGAAAGACGGTTTTTGACAGTCCAGTCGTGACCAAAAGTTATTTCCTCCCGTTCTCGCCTCCAGACTCATCAACCATTCATGTGCCAAAAAGCGAGAGAAGGAGTGCCATTGTGTGTGCTAATGTACATAAACGTGTCTCCTGCCAGAAGGGTGGAGAAATGAAAGAAAACAGATAATAGCGGCTCTGCTGCGTCGTGACAAAATGATGGTTTCCTTATATATAACCTTGCTGTGACATGACAGTCTCCCCCAGTCTGGAAAAAGGCGTGGAGCAGGCAGGTACCTATGTTGTTTGACGGTGACAGCGTGTCCTCGTGTTTGAATGGCAGGCTGGAGAGCTGGGCGGCGTGGTGAGATGGAGTGTGTCCATAATTGGGGTTGCTGTCTAAACTCACCGCTCCGTAACCTGACAAGAGAATAAGAGAGAAGCAAAGATGATAAGGACTTTATTTTTCCTGCTGGAGTCATTGAAGTGCCATCTTAAAGGTCTCCAAGTCTCTGATGAGGGCTGATAGATTTGGATCGTTGTCGGGCTTTTTACCAAAAAAAAAAAAAAAAACCTGTTTACTGACAAAGTCCTTTTGTTCTTTCCCATCAGTTGTATTTGCGACTAGAATGAGAACAGATGAGAACGTTTTTAGGAGGAAAGCTAAAAAAGGAGAGAACTACTGTTTTATTTAGGGAACAAAAAATATTAATAATAATAATAAAAAAAAAATAATAAGATGATGTAAAATATTCTATTGGTCACTAAAGGCTTTAAAAATACCCTGCAAAGTTTCTGTAAAAAGTGACTCACTTTAGATCTTACTTAAAACCCACCAGTCACCCGCAGCAGAGGAAGGCAGATTAAAGCTCAAAGACCTAAACTACACATACTTGGAGTACGTGAATATAATGTCTGATTTGTTTATATAGCTATAAAAA
This sequence comes from Tetraodon nigroviridis, assembly GCA_000180735.1. Taxonomy (NCBI): domain Eukaryota; kingdom Metazoa; phylum Chordata; class Actinopteri; order Tetraodontiformes; family Tetraodontidae; genus Tetraodon; species Tetraodon nigroviridis. Next base: position 581,137 of record CAAE01014773.1, read on the forward strand.
TCACTTAGAGTCATTGTGATTTGTTTATAGTAAAGCACCGCAGCCATATTCATGGTTTCAGCCGTGCAAGAACAGATCTTCCGCTGTTCTTGCTGCTTTCAGACCAACAAAACGGTGAAACTGTGTCCAGTCTTCCGGGATCCTGTGAACCAAAATATAACCAGAACCAGATTTACTCAATCTTGTTACCCAATCAATTTGTAATGGGAAAAAGTGCAAAGACAACAAAAGTAAATTGATAATATTCCTATAGGATCGCTGGTTGTTAAGTGTTTTTTTAAACATTTTTGATATTATCACAGTAATTTTCTGCGTCACTGGAAAATCCCGGCGCAGGTCAACAGCCCCTGATCCAGATCTCTTCATCGTGAATTTAATTTCACCCCCACACCCATTTTATTACTCAGTTTATATCTTTTAAAAGAACATTTTAATTCTATTTCCGCTCATTGTGTTTGGTTTTAGAGTTTGTATCCAGCTGCTTCTATTTAATTTAAATAGAGTGAGATGTGATATTATTAAAACTCTGTGTGTGTGTGTGTGTGTGTGTGTGTGTGTGTGTGTGTGTGTGTGTGTGTGTGTGTGAGTGTGTGGGTGTTAGAGTTTGTATCCAGCTGCTACTATCTAATATATATAGAGTGAGATGTGATATTATAAAAACTCTGTGTGTGTGTGTTTTTTTTTTTGTTTGATTGTGTAATTTTTTATTAGTGTGTACGTTCTATAATGCTATGTTTACAGTAAACCAGAAACTCTTAAAACATTTCCACCATTAATGAATAGGAGTGTATTTGTAAAAATAGCAGTCATCTATTAATTTTTTTAAAGTTAGTCCTGCAAAAGAACATCAAGAACATTTACCATTATAAGAATTGGTAATCTAACATAAAACTAATGCACTAAACACACAGGATACCTCATAAATGAGTTCTTTGTCATTACTTCTGTTATTGCCATAAATGTTGTTGCTAGGCCGCCAGCACAGCCTGCTTTTTTCCAGAAATGGCCAGTAAACAGCAGCGTAGATCTTTAGCAGGGGGCTGCCAAGCCTATTCCTGACATGGGACAGAATGACCCTGCTGAGCACACAACATCCTGCTCAGACACAACACTGGCCAGCTCTGGACAAGCCCCGTCCAACATCTCAGAGAGGAAAAACACGCGTGCCTCTAAAGCTGAATTTATAAGTGAGGGTAGAGGTGTGTTGGAGTGTGGTGACAACATACCCTGGCTCCTTGGCGGAGGTGCACTGTCTATGCAGCTGGGCAAGCAGGTTCCATTGGGAAACATCCTCGGCTGACCTGCTGTCGGTTCTCCAAAGGCCCCCATTCGACAGGGGCCCGAGCCCGTGAACTGGCCTGAGAAGTGCAACGTGAAGGCCCCGAGTCCACAGTGGGGGTCATCTGCTGGGTCGCCGCTCCCCCAGCTGGGTTCCTGCTTGATGAGGGAGTGATGCGAAGACAGGGTGCTGTAGGGAGAGCTAGGGTGGAGGTCCAGCAGCGGGGGCCACTGGCCACCACTGACGGACATTCCGCAACCACCCCCGGCTCCTGGTATGGATGAGACGGGAGGAGCTGGGGCTAAAAGGGTCAGATCTCGGACATCTGTCCCCATCGACATGGCTGTGCACGGCTCAGTCAGCATCGGTAAAGGCAGATGGATGCGATCTGAAGCAGGGAGGATGGTATTCCAGTTAAAAAAGTCACTAGCAGAGACTGCAATATTAAAGTATGCTTCTGAAGAAAAATGTTTAAAAAGATCAGCGGGGACAGAAGAGTGCCAGAGCCATCTTCACCAACAGAGATCGAATCAGTTCTCCGCAGTCTTCACCGGTAGGAGTGACCCAATGAGTCGGCCCTCTGTCTCTATGATGTCTGACTTTCTACACTCTCCTGATGGCTCAAATAGTCTGTAACTCACTGGACAGGGGGAGGAGCAAAGGAGGCTGAGAAGAAGATGACCTGTACTTTTGAGGCGATTGCAACTCGCATTTGCATTAACTGTTTTTTTTTGGGGTTTTTTTTTTTTTTTTTTGCTTTTTTGGTTCTCTTCAAGTGATAGAGAGATGTTTGTGTTTGGTTTCTTAAAAATGATGGACCGTGTTGCGCAGCAGTAGAAACACAGAGAAAAGCATGCGCAAGGGATCTCGTTGCTTATTTGCACACGTTGGAATACATTTTAACAAGTTTGGGGATTTGTCAGAAATAATCTCTATGTCCACTATCATCTCATCTATCTACTAGATATTTAAAACTTAACAAAACATTAAGAACATTAGCCAGAAGTGATTCATAATTGATAAATGTATACAAATGAAGTTAAAAAGAAAATGTATAAAAAAAACAGTTAGATTTTGAGTGCTGAATTGTCCTATTTTGGAAAAGTTCTTCTAAAGTTTGGAAAGTTTTTCTAAAAGCAGCTCACATAAACTCTATGGCCTTGGAGAAAAGCCACATCACACAAAAGGATAATTATTTATTAGTTGGGGAGAGCAAGTGTGTGTGTGTGTGTGTGGTGTGTCTGTGCGTTTGTGCACTTAGGAGAGATAGAGGTGTTGACCCTAACTCAGGCTCCGTTCACTGTGGAGCTCTGCAGGAATGCAGTGACTTGGAATATGTCTCAATAAAATTCCGGACAGCTGCTGTGGATCTTTGGACATTATTGTACTTGTCAGATCAGCAGTCGGCTTCTTCCCGTTTTTAAAGACTTGAAACTGTGGCTGTGTTGAAAATCACTTTGAAACACTCTGCAACCAACAGCTTAACATTTTGTGGGGGCGAAAAAAGAAAAGAAAGAAAACGTTTGTATAGCATTCATCTACCAGTGACGCAAACTCCCTTGTTGTGTTACCGTTTTTATTAATCAGGAAATAGAGGGAAACCAAAAAAATATTCCTTTCAGGTCGCAGCCTGGCTGACAGTGACTGATTCTCCCTCAGTTCATTCATTTAACGAAAACATTTTTCTTTATGATGTCATAGGTTGATTTATGCTGCACTGAAGTCCACACTAAATTGGAGATGGAGCTCTGCAGACGCGTCGAGGTGAAGTTTCAGCCAGTTCCTGTCGTCACCATCTGGAATATGAGTCACAGGGTTCCAGCACTCGTCATGACCCCGAAGTGGCCCTAAAACGAAAAGGTGGGTGGATGTGGGAAGGGCACGGAGAACAGGAGCAATTAAAAGTGAAGAATGATTCAAATGTCCAGAAGAAGAGGGTCTGAAAGAGAAGGTGTTAGAGCGATGAAATCACCTAAAAAAGTTGACGTTAACTGATGTTCCTGCTGTCAGGTCCATCTTTACTACAGGAGTCACTCTTGTGTCTTAAATGAGTTGTTGTAACCTGTCTTCTAAAATTCTGTAATGTCATATTAATGTAATTAGAAAGTGAGACTGGTCAGTCTGGTTGTGTTGTTAAAATTAGTTACTGTTCAAAAAAACATGACAAAGCTTGAAGACAAACTCCAAAAATGGGTTCAAAATCTGTCCTCTCTCCGAACAGAGTGATGTATTCTCGATGCTTTTATTTGCTCGTAAATAAATCTAATTCCGGGTTTTTTCCCCGACAAGCACACTGGCAGGTCAACAACATTAAAATGCTGCTTAGCTTCCCAGTTTTTCCAAAACAAGGAAATGTAAGCCAGTACCTATCTGATGACATCCATTACAACGGTCATAACCTCGCACAATCCAAACATCTGCGTGGGGAAGATAAAGTGCTCTCTGATTCTATTATTGGAAGTAAACGAGTGCAAAGGCAGGCCCATATCCCAGAGAGACACCCAGGCAGCCACAAGATGTCTAAGCATCTGGATTCAAAATAGTAACATGAAAATATATTGTTGTCCGCCCACTGCAGACAAACAACAAACCAAAGTAATTTACTACATGCATTTAAGGTTGTGGCACATTGAAAAATTGGCGATCTCGCCAAAAATAATCTGAGAGAGAGAGAAAATGCCTCTCCACTAAGGCAAAAGCAGGCCATGTCTTCCCCAGCGGAGTCTTTAACAGGGATTCATCAAAGGTGATGGGGCCCAGGGAGAAAACAAGCCTTTAACCCCCCTGTGATGGATGGCCGTCCCCAAACACGCCCATTCTTTCAGATCAATCTCTGGTAAACCCTGAGTTTAAAACAACACCAGTGTGCCGAGGAAGGGAAATGGTCAACGCTGGCTCTGACCCTTAACCAGAAATACACGAGGCTCAGACTTTCTTCGGCTGGATGAGAAGGGAATCTGAGGCAGGACTGTTTCAGGCAGAGGTGTTTAAGAAACCTACAAAAAGCAGGCGTTTTTATTGAAAAATGAAGACATGCCACTGCGTTTGGAAAAAACAAACCAAAACAAAAAAAACCTACCTTTTTTGTAACTTTAATACACTAATCAGGTTAAAAAAAAATGTAATGATCGTTCGTGTTTTGTCATAACCATGAAAGGATTACAGAGACACAACAGGTGTTAAATGTAAAAAAAAATGAGTCCTTCGTTACTCCACGTACAGGCAGGGAAATCAGCTGATAACAGACAGAGCAGTCGTGTGTTGCAACTATCTGCCTGCGGTTTCTAGGAAAATGTTACAGTTTGAAACAAAACCCGGGCAGCACAGTTTCCCCTCTGTTCTGCACAGCTACTTCAGCACAATTCACAGATTTGAGCCCGACAGGACTGTCACGCGGAGATGCTCGGACCAGTAGATCAGAGGAAGCTGGTTTCAGCAGCGAGCACGTCACACCTCCCGCCTGTGACCCTCGGGACTGACAACAATCGTCAGGTTTTAATTCTCTTTCGGTTGTCCCGGGGCGCTCTTCAAAGTGCTGCATATCAGTCTGGAGATAAGCAGCAGAGAAGAAAGAGCTGTGGGAGAGCGAGTCCATGGTTCAAAGTGTCACACACAACACTGGTCCAGTGATGCTTCACACCCCCGCTCCTTGTTGATGGCCACCTTTCCCCTCGGCCAATAAATCTGCCCTCTCCTAGCCAGCACCTACTTGCAGAATCAAATTAGGGTTTTTGTAGAAAATAAAAGAAAAATAAAACCAACATCGTGCCGGTCTGGTTTAACAGGCCTGAATGAGCCTAAACTCATCCCCAGAACTGTGCAGCAAGTAAAAGGAACGTTTATTTAAATAACTCTTTACGGTGACACCATGAATCAAAGCTTGTGTCGGTGTGCTTCTTTTCATAGCAATGCATGCGGTCGAAAACACACAGGGAAAGTATCTGGTACGTCACACTGAACTTTCAATTTGATCTGAAACCAACTTTGGAAAATTGAAGACTAACTAAATCCCCATCAGCAACTGGCCGACTGTTTTCGGAAAAAGCTGCGTCTTCAGGTTAAAACTGCCCGACTAACAAACTAACGAACCTATGTCTCATCCCAGCAGGTGTTTGTGTGTCAGCATCAAGGCCAGCCGTTATCAGGTCTTTACAGTAAACCACAGCCTCTTCCATACTGTCACCCCCGCTGCAGCTGTGTCCAGGGTGTAAGCATTCGTCAGAAAACACTGCAGCTATCTCTAGCGGTTACTGTCTGTTGTCATACCCTTGAGTCTCATTCTGGAGCCAAATGAGTTTACGGGATGACTCCGAGGTATGTGCACAATGATGGGAAAAAAAAAAAAACCCACACAGTCATGTGACCATAACCTCTGGCTTTTGTCTTTAGGGAAATACCGCTTCAGCGCAACTTTCTCAGTTCTAGGAAGAAAAATATTTAAATTTGTCTTGAAATTCTTGAAATTATAGCAAAAGTAAGTTATCATGTTGTAAATTAAACAGAGTAAAGAAAATAATCCCTTTGAAACTGGCAGCAGATTAAGCGAGGCAAAGAAAAGCATTTGTCTTGTGTCTGAGCAGTTATTTTCATTGCAGAAAATTGTAATGGTTTTTATGTTCTCTGTCCTCAGAACCATATTTATTAGTGCACTCCAGTTTCAACTATATTCAAGACGCAAAGGGTCACCAAGCTTCTAATTAATATTTTGGACATGTGGAGCTCAGAGGCAAGTATTGTGCAACGTGTCAAAAAGAAAAGGAAAAAAAAAAGATTCTTTGTTTGACTGCGCCTTTAAACCGTTTATTGCTCTTCCTCAGCTGTGAGTGTGTTTAATATAAACAGGCTGTGATGACAAGAGGCCACTCCATCATTAACAGAGACCGCGGCTCTTTAGTGACTCCATCTATCCAGACTGGAACGACAGATTTCCTGGAAGACTGTAACTTTTTTTTCGCTATTAGGTTGAAACAGAGCACCCACATTCCGTATTGTGGGGTGGGGGGGCCTGCTTCAGATAGCTCAAAGCTACAAATGCAGACTTACTTAGATTGATTGCTGCACTCTTTGGTGTGATATGAAGATGGCCATTAAGTGATATGGTGAGATAACAGGGGTATTTTCACATTCTGGCCATGGATGAGCTATCAATGCTCATCTCTTGTTACAGTTCTCCTAAGTAACATTCTATAGGGCAGGTTAGTGAGGATCGCAAATATTTAAAATGATTAGTGAAGGAAAACATGGCTATAGACAAGTTTGAATCATACATCTGTGCAGTGTGACAGTCTTCAAGCACGTAGTAGTCTCAAGGCACAAATAAAATGAGTGCAAATTGAAAGTACAAAAATGGGTGAACAAGAACAGATGAGCGAAGACATCTGTTTTGTTTTGTTTTGTTTAAATAATGACCTTTAAAATCTAATCAGTCCATTATCAGGTCCAAGGAGGTTTGTGCCTAATTTAGTAAAAATCTCTTAATGGTTTTTTTTTTTGAGACTGAACTCCCAAGATTTACTGTAAGGTCACAGTTACCTTGACCCCTAACTCTTAAAATCTACTCTGTTTAAGAGTGTATTCTGCCACTTCTTTTAAATTCTGAAGAAACTCCCTCAAGGCATTCTTGAGACATTCTGTTCCAAACATAGGAGATCCACTTTTGACCTCCACAGTATTTGTATTTATATTTTTTATTTTTTTGTGGAGGGGAGTCTAATCGAAAATAAGAATGGAAAAAAAAAAATCACATCATTACATGTTTTACTCATTAGGTTCATTATCAAAAGCTATTTTGCATCATGAAAAGCCTCCAACTGATCTTACCTGAAAGTGGGTTTTCTTTGTTTTAACCTCCGACCTCTGACCCCTGAAGTCCAATTGGTTAATCCTTGAGCCTGAGTGGAGTCAGAGTGCAGGTTGAATAAAATCCTAAAGGTTCAGCCAGATGGCCAGACGACCAAAAAACATGAAGCTGCTGCCTGTCAGAGGAGGCTGAAAAAGCGAGCTTAGATACCAACATGAAACCAAACACACCAAAAGGACAAAAACCTGCTGACTTCATGTCCAAAATATTTGTGTACTGACTGCACAGGCCAGCAGTAAACTGACCTAATCAAAAATCTGGTCCAAATGTGTCTAGTTGTGTACAAAATTAGTCAATTGTGAATATGCTACGGCACTGACATAATTTTACAGTAGCAGCTGTTTAATACTGCACAGGGAAACAACAGGCTCATGGTGGGTAGACATGTTACAGCAATGATGAACTGAAAAATGTAATTTAGAAACAAAATAAAAAGGTGAAAAGTGTCACAGATTCATTGGTTGTCCTAAAGTGCAAACTGTTATCTGAGACTGTAAGCTGTCAGCCTAAGAATGAGCAAATATTTCATTAAAAACAGCAAAACAAAGGAACGCTGTGCTAAACATTTTCTATATACATATATTTATTTTTCTAATGATTCATCAATCCAAATATAGGTGTAAAGCAGAATTAATTCAAGTGTGTCAACTATTTTGTTGACTGTTAGACAACATGAATGCAGGGGTATTACTGGGCCAGTGTGGGGTGTGAAATACTAAAAAAAAAAGCCCCTATGGAATTCTGCATTGGGCGGGCCTCACTCTGTTTAATAGATCAGCATGTGTTGTTTATTTGTTTATTCACGTACGTGTGTGTGTGTGCATGCGTGCGTGTGCATGCGTGTGTGTGTGTGTGTGTGTGCGTGGGGTCAGCTTTAAGTAATTAACAAGCAATTCGCTCCACCTAGGAACGTGGGGAAGTTACTCATCTGATGCACGCTGACAAGGTCACTGGCTGATAGATGAGGCTGAGCAAGGGGATTTCTCAGAGACCGTGAAGGCAGGCAGAACTGTGGGAACCAGACAATTAGTGGGTGGAAGCTGGGCAACCACGTTGGATGATGACCATGAGAGTGGTTTTCATGCATACTCACCCCTTGGCTGGCTGACAGCGAGAAAACAGACACCTGGGCTGCACAAAGTCCTAACACACGGTCATTCATCTTTGAGGAGGTTGTTTGCCAAGAAGAGTGTTTATAAGCAGGTTAATACACCCATGACACAAATATATAGAAAATCCAGAAATGTCTGTAGTCAGCCTTTCTTATTGTTATCACATAGATTTATATAGCAAAAAGGGGCTGAGAAAGTTCACATGACCATATTCAACTGGAAGAATGCCTGAAAATTACCCGAAGCTTGCATTGCATCACTTCACTCAGAAAGTACCATGTCACAATACTGTTAAAAAAGAGAAGTGTAGGACAAATGGAATGCAACATAAAACAGGATGTTTCCCCACAAATGATAGGATTTTTTGGCAATGCCTGGGCAGGTTTCCTAACATGCATTGGCTGACAGATGATGTTAAAGAAAAAAAAAAAAATAAACACATTCAATAATAATGATACTCAGATTGTGAATTCTACACATTCACTGCAGCCCAAAACTCATGGTGGTTTCATGTTATTCCATCATTAAAGCTGGAATACGTGACAGGTATCATAACAAACCATGGCATTTTAAGACCTTTACAGAGGACAAGAGCAAGATCCCTGATGCACCTGGAGCTTCAAAGTCTGAAAGGCTCTGACTGTGGACTTGAAATACACCAGGCACTTGACAACAGCTGTTAATCAGATAATGGAAGCCTTGTAGTTACACAAGCATGCTTGTGCAGAAGCAGCAATAAATTCTTTGCCTTGACAGCATATGAGGGCAGAATGGGAGGGAGGGTGGGATTTGGTACCAGGCACTTGTCTTCTCAATAGAATGACGCATCATCCAAGCACTGTGGTGAAACACTCCATCAACCAGTTCCCCTTTACCCTGTTTTAAGTAATCTATCCTGCTGAATCCTGCAACATGGCTCAGTTCCTTAACAGTAAGTGCTCCAATGATATATGTGACAAGAATTATGATTTGGCACATTCTGGTCACGAACCCCTACCCAACACATATACTTTGTGCGACCTGGCATGGAAAATCTCTGCTGTCCTCACCCTCAGATGCAACCCGCTTAACGCCTCAGATATTTGAAACTCTGCTGCATAGTTTTAGCATGAACTCCCGCTCTACTTGCCCCCTTCACCCCACTCACCTTAATCACAAAGCCACCTACCATGGCAACAGTACACAAGGTCCACTCTTGGTACAGAGGCTCAATGAGCACGCACCCAGGAGGGGTCAACAGGGGTATGGAGGAAAAGTGCTGCCCTCTGACAATGTTTCCGGGTGGGGGATCTCTGGGTCACTCCTGTCATGGTGGTCCACGCAGATGGGCTGCAGCTCGATCAGATAACCTCACATGGGGATCAAATTTACCTCTGTAACTCTCATCTGAGACATCCAGGGTTAATCCCACACCAGAGAGATTGATATCTAGTGAAAAAAAATTGAAGGTGAATATAGAAGTGGGAGTCTAGGAGACTAATAAATTACATTCAATACATGAATGAATGATAAATTTGAGAGATTTTTGACCTACATGGAAAAATATATTGCATGTCTCATAACCTTTTATTATAAACTATTTCTTCTTTAAAGAAAGAAGAACACGTGTTGAATGATGGGCAATTTTTTTCTAGCAAACCTAACTGTTATAAAACAATATTCGTTATGATGATGTGTTCTAAAAAGTGATTATTTTAAATAGTATTTATTTGTTATTAGATTAAGATGTACGGAATTTGAATCCTGGCACAATGATAAATGTCGATAATAGATCATTTTTATTGATTGACTTACATAAAATTAAAAATTTGTTTTTATGTTTTGTTTTTTGTTGTTTTTTTAATTAAAATAAACCTGCCAATGCTCTTATTTCTCTTATTTCCGCAGATTTAACATCATGACCCGGAAGAGGAAAGTTTGACCCTAAGTGTTTCCGTGTCTCTTCCGCGCAGGTCTCGGCAACGCTGATAGCGTGGATTTCCCCATCTGGATTCACTGCATCGTCCAAAATGAGTGTCCCGGCGTTTATCGACATTACGGAAGAAGACCAGGTACAATATCAGTCTTTTAAAAATACTTTACAAGTTTTGAGTTCGTAGATTAAATATGGGATGAAAAGGATGTCACAAAGAGTCGTGACGGGTTAGCTAGCAGCGATGCTAACCGGTCCGAGATGCTGACAGCTAGAGGATGATTGTGAGCCAATTCTTTATTGTGTTACGTGTGCAAATCTGCTCCGTGAAATAGTGCTAGGTAAAATGTTAGACAGGTCACAGATTCCCGTCGTGTGTAGGTCGTGTTGCTGTTAGAGATCGACTTAGCATCTTAGCTTCTTAGCTATGTCTTTATAAACAAAGATTGAACCATAAAGGAAGTCGACTACAGATTTACTTCTTGCTCCTACAGTAGAATATATAGAAGTGGGATTTTGGTCTTTTTAGTTGTAGTTGTTGTTTTTGTTTTGAGGTTTTACACATCATTTACACACTTTGTTTTTCTCTTTAACCAGGCCTCTGAATTGAGGGCTTACATCAAGGCAAAAGGAGCCGATATATCAGAAGAAAACGCTGAAGGAGGACTTCACGTAGACCTGGCACAGATCATTGAGGCGTGTGACGTTTGCCTCAAAGACGATGATAAAGGTGGGTGTTGGTCAACCGCTTCCAGATCTAAAGTGTTGCTCCTTGTTTTGGATGCTGCTCGTGACATCCTTTTGTCTCTCTGTCCCTCCTGCAGATGTGGAGAGTGTGATGAACAGTATTGTGTCTCTGCTGTTGATCCTGGAGACGGAGAAGCAGGAGGCCCTCATTGAAAGCCTCTGTGAGAAACTGGTGAAGTTCAGAGAAGGCGAGAGGCCCTCCCTCCGGATGCAGCTGTGAGTCCTCAGGATTTCTACTGTGTCCCCTTTGAATAAATCCACAACAGTGTCCTGCTGCATTGTTAATCCTTAGCTTCTGAATAATTCTTAATGGCACCTGAGTTTTTGTTCAAACATTTATTTATTTTTTTGCATAGGCTGAGTAATCTGTTCCACGGTATGGATGAGAACACTCCAGTCAGGTACACGGTGTACTGCAGTCTCATCAAGGTGGCAGCTACTTGTAATGCCATCTCCTTCATTCCCACCGATCTTGATCAGGTACAGAAATTCCTAACTCACACAGCATTGGCGGCTTAAGCGTTTGTTATTAGAAGGGCAAGCAGGACACTGGCCACCTGCTTTTCTGTTGCTTACCAGGTGCGCAAGTGGATTATTGACTGGAACCTAACCACAGAGAAAAAACACACACTTCTGAGGCTGGTCTATGAAGCATTGGTGGACTGCAAAAAAAGGTACCTCACAGTTTTGGAATAAATGATTCAATCGTTCTGCTATGCAGAGACGGTGATGGCTAGGGTGAAATACCCATGTGAACGACTGAACACCATTGTCCTCTTTGACAGTGAAGCTGCAGCTAAGGTGATGGTGGAGCTGCTGGGGAGTTACACAGAAGACAACGCGTCACAGGCACGCGTGGATGCTCACAGGTACACGGATGTCCTGCTTTACGGTGCGCCGCTGTGCTGATCCTCAGCGCATCCAGTACGTACGTGTGTTTGCCTCATCCTCAGGTGTATCGTCCGTGCTCTGAAAGACCCCAACACCTTCCTGATGGACCACCTCCTCACACTGAAACCTGTCCGGTTCCTGGAGGGAGAGCTCATCCATGATGTGAGTGCCGAGCCAAGTTTACACGAGGCAGCTCTAGATCTCTTCTGATCCAGCCAGATTTGATCCAGTTTTCACAGCTTCGTCTTTGTTAGGGTTGAAGTTGGGGTTTTTCATTTATAGTGTGTGTGTGTTGCATGTATGAAGCATCAAATTAGGAATCTAAATAGTTTATTGTATCGTAGTGGGAGTGGGTGTGATTGGCCCACTCTGACCAGTTCTGTCATTTTAGTGGTAAGATGTGTTTTGGCGTTCCAAAGCTCCTGAACATTAAAAAACACATAAATAAGCCGCACCGCTCTATTAGCCACAGTGTTCAATGTCTGGGGAAAAAAGCAGCTGCTTATACACCTGAAATTCCGATGGTTAAATTGTAAAAGTCAGTTTAATTGACGCCGTATTTAAATGGGACGTTATTTTGAGCTTTTTCAACGGAACAAGAACGTTTACTTAAAGTTAGCACTTGTCTGCCATCGGATGTTGTTTTACAGACAACTTTTCTGCCTCCTGCCTCTTTTTCAGCTGTTGACTATCTTTGTGAGTGCCAAACTGGCATCGTACATGAAGTTTTACCAGAATAACAAAGACTTCATTGATTCTCTTGGTAAGTAGCGTTATGCTATATTCCCCACATTTACAATCACAACACAGGTCTTCTATGAAATCTTTCTAATCCATCAAAATGTTCTTGGCTCAAACTTGATCACATCCATGTCAGCAGCTGTGGCAAAAACCCAGCTCCAGAACTACTCTTGACACAATCCAGGAATGTGTGTGCATCAGCAGTGTGTCTTTTTCTCACTACTAAAGGCCTTAACTATAATAACAAGTGTGTGTAGGGTGGACTCTGAAAACAGTGGTGGGGTGTTGTTTGTGTTAATGAGTAGAATCCCTGACTCCGTGCTCCTTAGTGCAGTAACAATTAGAGGAGGGAAACTCCCCGAGTCAGTGGTAATCAAGTGTGACGCTCCTGTGCTTAATGACCCCTGCGCGTCGCTCTTCAGGCCTCTCTCACGAGCAAAACATTGCCAAGATGCGTCTGCTGACTTTCATGGGGATGGCGGTGGAATTCAAGGAGATCTCCTTCGACACCATGCAGCAGGAGCTGCAGATCGGGGCTGACGAAGTTGAGGCTTTTGTCATTGACGGTAAGAACACTTGGCACTTTAGCCTTCTCTTTGGCCCCTGTTTCCATCTCCAGACAGTTGTGGTTTATCGTGCTTTTTGTCTTTTCCCTCCCCGTTTTCCAGCTGTTCGTACCAAAATGGTGTACTGCAAAATCGACCAGACACAGAGAAAAGTTGTCGTGAGGTAGGAATCTGTGACGGTTGAAATAGTCTGAACAACAGATGGGTTTTTGAGATCTTGTAAGAAAAAAAAAAGTTGCGCCTTTTATCAAATGAAGAGTTTTGCATTTCCCTGTCCGCTCAGCCACAGCACACATCGTACCTTTGGCAAACAGCAGTGGCAGCAGCTGCACGAGAGCCTGACCGCCTGGAAGGCCAACCTAGTGGCCGTCAAGAGCAGCCTGCAAGCCCTGTCCACCTCTGCATAGTTCCACCTCAATCTGGACCGTCTGACTGCCCGCCTTTCCAGTTTCTCCAAACAAAATGTTGAGCGTTTATATATCATCCAATAAAATAGGGATTGACATCGCTCGTACGTGTCAGTTTCTCCTCCTGCAGTTGGACACAGTGAGCAGCGCTTGGCGGGGCCATGACAGACGCATACTCCATCATGGAGACAAGCCTACGCCGTCTTTATTTGGGCCTCCTACTTCAGCAGCTCCCAACATCTGGTTTTGGTTGCGAGCCGCATGCCAGTGTTATTAAGATGAGCTGGGACTCGGGGTGAAGGTCACCTGTCTGGGAACACGTGAGAGGTGACAATAGCGGAGTGAACGAGAGATGACCCTGCCTGCTGAGGTCACAGCTGTGCCACAGGAGCGTCCACGCGCAAGCCCGCGCCCTGGGCCCAGCCGTTGGAATGTAAGCCCGGCTTTTGGCTGACAGCTACTGTTGTAACAGTAGTGATGCGTCCTTAAACGCAGAAAGACAAAAGACTTGAATTCTGGATAAGATAATACTGCCTTTGCCCCCTGAGGTCAGGTTTCAAAACAGAACAATGTAAACTGCGGGTGTTTTAACATTGACACTAAGTCTAGGAGGGTAAAAACCACCAAATGTTTTGGTTTCACTTCTACTTTTGGCGTGAGTAATGACTCCCGTCTCATATTAACACTCGGGTGCTGCCCATTTCTTGCCGCGGTGTCATCTTTTCCTGTCAGACCTCACCTCTGCGGAGACTCACCCCTCGCCCTCACCCCTGTCCAGTTGTCTGCAACATTCCCGATTATCAGTGCGTGGAAGTCACCGTACGTGTTGTCATGAATGTGACCTCACGGCCACCCGCAAAGAGGGCGTAGAGCAGACAGAATGTGACACAGACGGTCGGAGGCCTCACGCCCTGCTTGCTCAGAATCAGCGCCGCCTTGACTCATCTGGTCATTCTCATCTGCCTCCCTTTTTTTGTTTGGTTTCTTGTTTTTCTAGCTGGCGTTAAGTGGCAGTTGCGCGGACGAACCACCATGTGACCAAAATGTGGCTATCAGGTTCTGCAGGTTGTTTATCTGGACATGATGTCACAGCCCAGCTTTTATCGAGGGCAGATAGAGGCGGTTCTCCATTGTTTTGCTGAGGAAATACAAATGAGCTAAACTGCAGCTGAGGTTATCTGGCAGGTGTGGAGTAAGTACGTTAACTACTACTTTTAAATATTTTTTAAAGTATTTTCATACCACAAATGCACACCATTACTACATGTTTCAAATTGACACCCATAATTAATTTTCATCAATTTGTGCTAACTGTGTATATATAGACAAATCTAATTTATCCCGCAGCGTTCAGACAAGTTTTGGTTTAAAATAAACAGAAAATGTTGCAAAAGATTTCAAATCGGAGAACATTTTCCACCACTGTACACAAACAAGATTTTCACTGCAGTGCATGGTGTGAAAGGGCAATATCAGTGTCTTGAATTTTTCATTTTTCCTCTCCTTTTCCTAATATCAGCATTTCTCTGACAGTGTCCAGACGCAAGAATGAGTGGGGAACACTCGCTGCTCTTCAATTAGCACCATCCAACTTGATAATACTGCATCCTATCTTTTCTTTTCACAAACACTGGCCAAAAAGCTCAGAGACAGATATGTGGATTCAGCCTGTGGAGCATAAACAGTTTCATGAGGAATCTTTCTCCAGGCAGTTTTATCTTCACCGTGTGGCCTCATGTTTTGCTGCCTCTAGTGTGTCTTGCATGTACCCACCATTTGAATGCCAAAAAAGAGTAAGACTTTGGCCATGTGTTATTAAACTTGCCTACCCTGAGCCCAAACTATTCCACACCCAATCGCTAATCTCTAATCTAGATTATACAACACATCAGTGTAATAAAACTTGGCATTTTCAATAAAAAAAAACACTTTCATGGCAAACAAAATGTGAAACACATCTAAAAATGCTTCAGCAATTACTTTTTGCACCATTTGGACACATTGTGACAATATCTACCTGCCACCATTAAAAAATAAATAAATAAATAAATAAATAAACCTTAAAAAATCAATAAATACCAGGAATAATCAAGACTTATAAATTATAAAATAGTACATGATGACAACGTGGTTCCCTAATGGGAGTAGTTTCACTTTTCGTGTGTTCCGGCGCCATCTAGCGTTCGTTTTAAAGTTAGTTTCCAGGTAACCGGGATCGATTGGTTAGGTCTGCCAGGTAGTTCTGGAACCAGGCACTCCTTTCGGTCTGGCGAAACTTGATGTAGTTTTTCTAAGAGTTTAACGGCTGGATTCAAGTAAGTTTTAAGTGTAAACGCTGCGTTAAAACTTTCTGTAATCGGTTTTAAACAGCTGTTTATGTGATTACAGCTGGACGTCTCCTGTTTAAGCCTGCCGTCGAGTCGGTCCGGACACGTACCCGCCTAAGGCTCCGCGGCTCCCACGACATGGTGGTTTCCGGCGCCGTTTGTGGGGAAAACAGCGGTGCGGCGGTGGTTGGCTGAGCGTACCTGTGCGCGCAGCAGGTGTTTGGGAAGAAAAGAGGAAAAGAAAGCTGTTTTGGTCGATACTCTGCCCTCTGCAGTTACCGCCCCACCTGCTGTCCATGCGCAGGTGCGCGTCACCATGTTGCGTGGCGTGTTGACGCTCGTGCTGCTGCTGCTGGCCCACGGAGAGCCCGCTCACGTGAGGAGAGTGGGCACCGCAGCGGAGGGCCCCGGCGACCCGCGAGGTAAACAACACAAAAGAAAGCGAAAGTTCCCGAGGTTTCGCTTTAAATTTGAAGGGTTTCTAAATAATAAACAGGTACATTTGAATGTATTTGTTTATTGATCTGAATTATCAATACCAGAAGGCTCTAGTCTGACTAAAAAAAAATCTTAATAACTAATTCAGATTCAAGTAAATAATGTAGTAGTGCTTTGTGTCACGAGTTATTCCTTTTCCACTACAAACCTTTTTTAATATTTCTTTTACAAATTCACATTTTAAAGTCCAAATCAGGTCCAAATGTTAATAAGGGCTATAAAAAGGTAGGTAGGGTGAACCTCCAGCAGCCCCTGAATGTCAACATCTTACCCACATAGCTTTTTAACTTCGAAGCCAAATGATGGAAAGACCTCCGTTTGTACGCATATGTAAGGGCGCTGTTGTCGTCCTGGCAACAGGCCTAATACCGCATCCCTGCTTGTGAACTACCTGGCTGCTGAACTGGACTGAGCATGATGGCGTGTCTTACCTCTGTGGGTTGACTGGTTCTTCTTTTTTGGACGTTTTTAGTGTTCGTGGATGAAGGTGACGCTAATTCCTTCCTGAGCCGTCAGCTGCTGCTGAACCGGTTTGACTTTGAGATTTTCGTTCCTGGGAATCTGGAGAGGGAGTGTATGGAAGAGGTCTGCAATTACGAGGAAGCAAGGGAGGTGTTCGAGAACATCCCAGCCACAGTTGAGTGACTGCTGCAGGTTGAAGTCATTATAATGAGCTAGGACAGTTCATTCATATATAATTTTATATATATGTGTATTTTTTCCTTTTCAGGATAAATTCTGGAACGAGTACACTTCAGGTAAGGAAACTATATTTTTGTATTTGTAGAGGACCTGTGCACATGTGAAAGGTGTCCTTTTTGCGTAAGGTATTTCCAACTCACCATTTGGTTTTTTTTTAATGATTGCTTTGACTTCATGTAAGTTTATATATAAATGAATCTGTACAATTGAACCTTTACTGGCAGTAACAGTTTCACATGTTTACGGTCATCTCAGTTAAACAGTCCTGACCCAAACAAGTGTGACAGTGTTACAGATGATGACTTTATTAACCTCATCCTGGAGGGATGGCTCAGCTCTGCGGCGCTAACGGTGCCTCTGCTCTGGCCACAGATCAGGACAAGCGAGGCCGTGTTGATGTGACCTCCCTCCTGGTGGGACTGATCACAGCCGGAGTGGTCGTCGTCATTGTTGGCCTCCTGATCTGGTACTTCTGTCAGAACAAATGGAAGAACAACCCGAACCGCTCGAGGTGAGTGACACGGTCTTTAGGTTACACCGGTTAGGTTACACTGATCCCTCTCAGGTCAGATACCTAACACACACACACACACACACACACACACACACACATATATGCAGCTTACATCCTCTTGTCTGTAGTGCACAGGCAAAGCCGTTAAAGTACTTGGACGCCTGAAGCTGCCTTGTGTTTCTCACAGTTCCATTCGGGCTCGACCCAGTAGAAGTAACGCTTCCCTGATAATGCGGCGACTGGAGGAGGTGCAGCCCATGCAGCCGCCTGCATCCCCGCCACCGGATGCGAATGACCCCCTAGGGCTGCCGTCCTACGAGGAAGCCATTGCTAGAAGCGGACAGCACGATGCTCCGCCTCCCCCCTATCCCGGGTGCGTGCACACGCGTGTCTTAGCATGTTGCGTCTGTGCTGCAACAGAGAAATAACGACCTCTTCCCCCTTTTTTTTCTTTCCCATTTCAGCTCACGAACCGGAACCGTTCGACGATAGAATATCCAGAACATCTACACCTCGCAGTTGCACTGTCTTAGATCAGAGGATGGTGCACTTTGGAAATAACTCCTCTCTCTCTCTCTCTTTTTTATACTTGAACTTTTCAAACGTGTATTCCTCACGGATGTTCTTCATCTGCAGATGTTTTAATTTTTTCTCAATTTGTACTTGCCACAATGTGGTTTTGTGGTTGGGTCTTTTAATTAAGCTGAGAGTTGTGATGAGCACATCTGACCTCTGTCCAGTTTGCTGCTTTTTGTCTGTGTGAATATGAAGAAATCATTATCGCTTTTAAGCCGCAGCAGAAAATGAGCCGTTGGGATCAGACACAGCTGAGGGCGAGATTAGAGAGGATGGTATTATGTGGCTAAATGAATGTTTATTAGATTTAAAGCCAAGATAGTTGGGGTTGTAAATATATATTTAGAAATTTTTAAGCTATTACTATGCTGATTGGATATTAATTCCCAGCTTTGTTGTTTTATTTTTAGATCATACTTAGCATAACATCCTTTGGGAATGGTTGAATGTTGACTATTTCTGGATCTTAATAAATGCATCATAAATGTGCTTGATTGCTGACTTTGCACTGACAAACAACTACCTAAAGTTAATACAGTAGAGCTTTAATTATTATCACTGGGTGACCTATGACCAGAGGGTCTGTCTGAACTATAATTAGATCGGGAAGATTGAGCCTGTTGGATAAATATTTCAAGAATTTGAAATTTGAAATGAAAATGTTTCTTTTTTTGTTTTAATATAATGAACTATAATAAAATTCCAGCTGCGATATCTATGGAAACTACGGTTGTAATTATTTGAGATATCTTGATCAAAATCATCTCAAATGTGTAATAAAGGCTTTCCCCTTTTTTATGTTACCGCCCGTGTTTGATGAACACAAGTGTGGTTCTTCTGGTGGTTGGCTAATGAAAAAAACACACAAATACACTTTTAACTGACTTTCCACGTAGTTAAAATAAAAGTCTGAATTGCTTTATTCAGATGACTTAATATTGAACTGACTCTATAAAGAAAGAGTTAGAAAATGCACAACTTGCATAAACTTAAAAACTACGAATAAGATCAGAACCATGTAGAAAATCAGTTTGCAATTGATGAATTAAAAAATATACAGTATATATACCTAAATATTAGAGATAAAGGCTGTAATGACATATAGATTTTATAAATGATTACTTTTGTTTAGGTGGTGTTTTAAATGACTTAAATATGACTTTATTAATATTTTTAATGACGGTTTTGAAGATCAGCCCCGCAGGGGGGAGAAACGCTCCGGTTTTCTGAGGCTGAAAGAAAAAAACTACAAAACTTCCAGCCGAAGTCTGCGGTGCATCCTGGGAAATGCACTAACATGGGGACGTGAAACCATGCAGGGCTTGCACGGCTCTCCGCACCGGGGGAAAGAGCAACATTAAACAGACCTCGGAAAGCAAAACAAGTGCACTTTTAAACTGGATCCAGCCGAGCCGAGCCGCGGCTTTCCGGACTGTGTGGCGCGCTGAGACGGAACTGCCTGCCCGGGTCGGTGGGTTGGACCCCGGGGCTGCTACGATGTGTGCCCGCTGCTCCGCGAAGCTCCGTCCGGAACGTGAACGTCTCACCGGATGATGGACGGGAACTACCCGACCTCAAGCTTCGCGGACGCGCTGGCTCCCCCAGCACAGAGCGTAGCTTCTTGGGCCTATGACCGCAGCACCGCGAGTGTCAAGCCAAGGTAAGAGATGAAGGAGAGGGCAGCTTCCGGACAAAAAATGTCGGTGATGGAGGTCCTTGTGTTGCTCTTTGAGCGAAGTACACGGTTAGTTCCCCTCGGAACTCCGCGGAATTGTTTATTTCCAAATCGGAGGAGTTGTCGAGGCGTCAAAGTTCCAGGGTCTTCCGAGCCGTTCGTGTGTCCCGTCCTGCTAATCTTGGTTAGCACCAGGTGCCCGCAGAGGAGCGTCCGGAGTTGGCTTTGACGAGCTACCCAGGCTTTTCTCAGCCTCTCTCAACGGAACCACCGCCGTGCTGCTGCTTTTGACCATTTCTTGATCCACAGGTGCTCTTAAATGCTAAAACTAAAGGGTGATTAATCAAATGTAGCTACTAATGCTAATCACGTTTGTTGTGCCACCTGGATCTTTTGCTGTTGCGAACAGGCGACGTGTCCAGATTTGTTACACATTTGTCAACTTGGTTTATAAAGAAGACAATAATGTAGTTATTAATGTAGGTTTAGGTCTGCTGAAGTTGTAAGTTGTGTTTAACTAATTTGCTCATGAACAGGGGGCATGCATGGCTAGTTGTTTATGTTGCTGATACTTGGAGCAACTTTTCCCTGATCATATCTTCCATTGTATTCTAAGTCTAAATTAAAGAAGATAACGTATTCTGTTTCTACTGAAATTATACAGTGTCATTAGATAAATATAACCATCAATCAGCTGTAAGCCTAGAGTCCTACCATCTTGAATGCTGTATTATTTAAGAGAGAGCATTTATTAATAAATACTTTTATAATGAATATTATTTTTACAGTACAACTTAACTAAGCGGTTACACTTGTATGACAGTGTTTAAAAACTATAGTTCCGACTGTCCTGCAGCTCAGATTTAATTTAGGCAACACCGTTGCCCCTGACTACATGTGTCAACCGAAACACCACCAATAATAAACATACCATTAAGTCCTACCTAATGGTTTGTGTCAACAACAAAACAAATGTTGAAGGTTAAAGTAACCAGATGGGCTGTTCATGTTGGAGATGTGCTGGGAAAGCTGTGAAGGCGTGTGCACGTGATCCTGCAGATTAAAGAGACCATAGAAGTGGCAGATTACACACTCTGACCTCTTGGATATTTATTAATGATTACCAAATATAATATCAAGCTGTGCTTTTGTTGTTTCTTCTCCAGACCAAGCGAGGTTTCAGACTAAACTAGTTCTGTGGGTTGTTTTGATTTCCAGCCGTACTTCATGGGGTTTATTTATAGACATTAGTGGCTTAAATTGTACCAGATCGCGTCAACACAATCCTGATGATTGACTCAACGGGTATGCATGTTTGTCGTCCTTTTTTCATTTCAGCTCTAGTTATGGTGCAGCCCACCTTGATTCTGAGCTTCTCCAGAGGCAGAGCTACACCTCTGCGCACCAGCTTCCCATGTACACTACATCCCACCTTACTGCATCTGCGGGTGAGTTTTGAATGCTGTACACGGTCAAACGGTTTCCGTGGTAACACGTTATGTTGACTCTTTTTTGTTCCTTTGGTCTGGTTTTTAAAATGCCTCCCATTCCAGTGTGTTTTTTAATAAGCCCTAGGTGTAAATGCTCTTTAATGTCAATTAATAAGGCAAACTGAACACACACCTCAGAGTGTGTGGAGCAAAGTGCATTGCGAGACATTGCCTGGCTTCCGGTCACATGTCACCAACAAAGGAGAAATTAAGTGATGGATTTGCCGAGTACTTGTTTGGTGTATTTGTACCTCCAGTATACTCAGGCCATACTACTCTCTCCCTTCTTGTTATTGTTCCATTTCTGGGTGTCTCCAGCACTTGATTCAAGCAGCAACACTTCTGAGACCTCAATCATGAGCTTCCTTTCAGCCATGGAGACCAGAAGTCTTCAGGCCGGTCCTGTTAGTGCCTCGCTGCTTCCGCCTTTCAGACCGCCATCGTGGACCACCGGTGAGACGCACCCACTGTGTTTTAAAGTAGAGCCGGATTTTTTTTGACATTGGTTAATATTGTAATTCCTAATGACATTAAAACAGCTCTGGTCTGCTTCTGGCTGAATGGACATGAGGAATAATTGATTTGTTTTTATGGTTAGGGTTAGGGTGCTTGTTAAGCATCTTGTCTTTTTTATTTTCTGTACGATCCAGGCACCAACACCTCCACTACAGAGCTATACCTCACCGGTGCCCTGCCTTCTGCTGCCACCTTTCCCTCCCCCGCTGCTCTGTCCACCTATCAGCACAGCGGTACCTACCCCTCCAGGAGTTACACCACCAACTCCTCTTTGGCTGCCCCAGATCCCGTCTTCAGCACTTCCACCAATGGCCTGTTCTCTCCCCACGACCCGCTGCTGCATCTCAAACCTAGCCAGGCTGCGCTCCCTGCCGCCCTGGCCTTTAACCACCTTTCCTCCCCGACGTGGGGCGCGACTCTGCCCGTTCAGTCCTCCACTTACCGCTCGGCCCAAGAGTCGGCTCCCCACCTCCTGCTGCCTTCTAATCTGTCTGCCTCTCACGGTAGCACACAGCCTTACGGAGCCACAGTCTTATCCAGCTCCATCGAAAGGGCTCTTCAGCGTGAATGTAGTGTCATCAAACACCACCAGAGGCCTTCCAGCAGCATCGCGGCTTCGGAACAAATGCCCAGCTCAGAGCACTCCCTACAGGGGTTCTTCGGCACCGGCGGTGAAGTGGATGTATCCTATCAGCAGGACCCCAGTAGTCAAAACGCGGTGTCCTGCAGTCCCTCCACAGAACCAGAGTCTTCACAGGAGGCCGGCGGTGCCTCCCAGCCCACCACCGACTCGGTAACCCAGGCCTATTCGTCCACCTCTTTGTCAGCGGCTGGAGACGCTTCCATCAAAGCTGCTGCTCGCCTTGCTGTGGGTGAAGAAGGTCTGGCCCACTCTCAGGATCATACGAGAGGTTCTCCTGAACATTACCCCCCCGTACAGAAGCAGAATTCAGTCATCGCTAATCAGCAGCCAGTCCAGCTTTCTAGCTTATTGTCTAATAGTCTTTCTCAAAGCTACATGAGCCCCCACACTCAGTCGCAACCCAGCCACGCCACCTCGGACAAACTCTCCCCTCTTTACAAAGCGCTGCCTCCCCTCTCCATGCAGTCTGAAAACGCAGCGTCCGTGACGCAGAGCCTTCTTTACTCCTCCAGTCCGAGGCTGAGCCAGGGGGAGGAGCTCCATTACGGCGCCCAGGTTCAGGGCTTGTGTCAGGGGACTCTGGCTGAGAATTTCCCCGCTTCCCACTCTCAGGGTCTCCCGAATGTGTCTTTCACCTCCCAGTCACAAGTCACAGCGATCACAGGCCAGTCTCTCAACCAGCCTCTTCCCTCCTCCTATCCACCGACATGCCTGCAGAGTCTCCCCACCTCCAGTTCTTCACAGGACTACGGCCTGATACAGGGTTCCACGGGGGGTAAAATCAATGACACGTTGTCTCCGCAGCCCCATAAATATGTTTTATCTGCCTCGTTGCCTGCCTACTCTTCTCCCGCTCAAGCCTTGCAGACCAATGAAAACCTGATACAAGATGCAAAGCAGAAACTCCAGGAGCTTCCTATGCAGGACCTAGAATCTCTTCAACAGGCCTCCGCTGCAGCCGCCAGCATGTCCGCTCACAACAACGTTATCTATGTCGTTTCAAAAATGGAGGACCATCACAAAAGCCAAAGCGTCATCCGGAGCAATTCGCGTTCGGACGAGCAGCTCCTCGGGGCGGCTCAGACCAATGTAGCGCTGATAAAGGAGGAGGAACAGATCCAGCTGAGCGCCGCCGCCGATCAAGAAAGCGCCGGCGTCAAACTGACAAACTCCAACGAAATGATCCCCTCGCTCGTGCCCCTCAGTCCGGAGCAGCTCAAGCAGCACCCTCTCCAGCTGAAATCTCCAGAGCCGCATCAGCAAAACCACCAGGGAAACCAGAACCAGGGCCAAAACCAGAACCCGACCCAGGGCCAGGCCCCCTCTGCTCACACCCAGTTCATCGCTGTCCCCAGCAGTCAGGTTCTCCTCGAGCAGAATCAAATGATTCTTCTGCCGCAACCTCTTGTTCGCAACGGTGACGGCGCCTCCAAGGTGGTGTCGGTGCAGAGCATCCAGCCAGTCCAGGACGTGGGGCCCGTTCAGTACCTTCACATGGACCGAGAGCTTCAGGACGCTGCGGCGTCTGTGGCGACCTCCGTGTGCCCCAGCTCCTCCAAGCACCACTACAGTCACCAGGCCAACCAGCAAACAAACGACGCCAAGAACAACTTTTCCCTCCACTCAATTTGCTTCCCCGACTCCATACTGCTGGGGGACGACAGGAATATCCTGTCGAACGTCGACGACATCCTCGCCGCCACGGTTGCAGCTTGCGGCGTGACGCCGCAGGACTTTGCCAAAGCCACATCCTCGGCCGAGGCTGACATGGTGATGCCAAGCCCAGCTGATTCTAAAAGCCACTTCCACACGGTGGATTTAAGACACATGTCACCCAGTTTCTCTTCATCGCAACATCCAGGCGTGAGCAACGCTAACTCCCACTCCATAGCACTCAACGGTAGCCAGATGGGCCCCGAGTGTCACGGCCAGTCTCTTCACCATAGCAACAGCTCAGAACTGGACACAAACGGGGATGGAGGGAGCTCAGAGAACGACTTTCATTTAGCCGGGCAGGCGTACGACCCGTCCGCCTTCCCAAGCAGAGCCAGAGCACACGCCAAGGGGATTAAAACAGAGGACAGCCACGCCGAACCTCTGGGAGGGGAGGAATTTCCCAAAAAGAAGGCTCGCTCCAAGGTCTCCACCAAAGCAGCCGGACCTGAGGAAGATCCCGGGCAGACCAGGTCCAACAAACGCTGTGGGCAGGCCAAGAGGCAGAACTCGAGGGGCAGCGACGTGGGCTCCCCGTCTTCCTCCCAGGGCGTCTACGACGGCTGCCTGCAGCAGGAGCGGGTCAGGCAGAAGATTCGTGAAGTGGAGGAGAAACAGCCGGAGGTCAAGACTGGCTTCATCGGTTCCTTCCTGGACTTCATCAAATTTGGACCCAAGCAGCAGTACTCGCCGAGTCCCACGCGGATCTTCAGCCGCCAGAAAAGGCCCAGCGGCGTGTCCAAGGCCCCGGGTCCCTCCCCCGCTCTGCCTCCCAAGCTGCAGAGCCTGCCCCGGCCCTCGCCCCAGCCCTCGCCCCAGCCCTCGCTCAGCCAGGAGCCTCAAGGAGCGAGCTGCCCGCAGAAACGTCTGGAGGAGGACCTGCAGAAGAACTTGGAGACTCTGCCCTCGTTCAGCTCGGACGAGGAGGAGAACACTGGGAGGAACCAGGCCCTGAGGAACAGCATCAGCTCAGCTCTTTCAGCTCTGGATGAGTCTGCAGACCAGAAACACAAGACAGGTACCCAAGGCTGCCATAGTTCAGGCTGGATTTGCTGGTTTTTATTAGTTTTTCTGTTAGGTGCATAATTTCAATGAAATTCCAGGAGTAAAATCAGTCAATTTTATAATTCTGATTTATAAATCTGAACAGATAAAGACTAAAACAAAGAGGTTTCAACCCATAATTTTAGTTCATTTTGGTTAGTATTTTTGAACACACAATAAAGTTTTGGTTATTTACCATTTTATTCTTTTAGCTATAGTTTTACATTTTTTTTAGTTAACAAAAATGGGTTTTCAGTTCTAGTTTTTGTTATTTTTTTCACTGTTGACGATTCTAAGCTTGCAGGTAACCAAGCCCGTCTGAACTCTTTCTGTTTGCGACTCTTCCTCAGATAACCAGCTGCCCGTTTCTCTGTTGAAGCCAGAGCAGCTTCCCTCCGTTCTGAACACCGTCACCAAGGGCTGTTTGCCACAGATCGTGACATCTCCACAGACAGTCAGCACGGTCTCAGGAGGAGCCTCGCTTGCAGCCAAAGACGAGCCCAAAGACCACCTGCCCGTCCAGTTGGCGACGCGGCTGAACAGCGTGGCCATCGAGGGGCTGACCGACGAAGAGCTGTCGGACAGCGGAGGAGAGGGCATGTACCGGGAGAGGGACGAGTTTGTCGTCAGGAATGAGGATATTGACGTATTGAAGGTGTGTACGTCCAGGAGCGCGCTGCGCTGCAAATGGCCCTTGTTTGCTCGTGTCAGCTGGACCCATATTTGCTCATTCGTGCATCCAGGTGACCATGAAAGAGGGCAGTGAACCTCCAGCCGTCTGGAAAGTCCAGAAGGCTCTCCTGCAGAAGTTTGTGCCCGAGTTAAGAGACGGAAAGAGGGTCTTCTCAGCCACCAACAGCGTAAGCGGGCAGTCATTTACGTTAGCTCTACTTCCTGGTTGCAGCGGCAGCGCTCGGCTGCTGGTGTCATGGCCACCTCCTGCTGGGGAGGAGGCTGCCTTCCTTCCCCGGCAGAGCTGAGAACTCACTGTGACACTGAAACGGTTTGGTTTTTGTTCAGTATCTTGGATATTTCGGTGACGCCAAGGCCATGTACCAAAGGGTATATGTCAAGTTCCTGGACACCGTTAACAAAAGGGAGTATGTTCGACTGTGCAGTAGGAAGCCACGCTGCAAACCCATGAACTCCCTGAGGTACGCCGCTGAGGGGGGCATCGGTGGGGTTTGGCTGTTGCAGGTTGAGTTTCAGCTGGATGACTCTTTCTTTTCCGGCACTTAGGGGGGTTCAGATGAAAACGCTGCTGGGTTTGACGGCCGCCCCCTCCTCAGGCTCCCACAGCCAAAAGCCTCGATCTAAACAGGCCAAGCCCAGAGCAGAGCCTCCACCAAAGAAGAGGAGAAAGTGGAAGGAGGAGTTCGCTGCCTCTGGATCCTCTGCAGAAGAAGGTGGAGAAGAGGACGGTAAGAACTTCTTTTTCTGTCGTTCTTTACAAAGCTAATTCCCCACATTATTCTAAATCCCCTCCCACTCTGCTCTCTGGGTGAATGTTATCCGTTTGCTCCTCCCTAGAGTCAAACCCCTCCGCACCGCTAGCGTCGCGGTTTCTCAACACCCGAACCATGAAGGAAACCTTCAAGAGCTTTGTGGAGCTACTCATCAGCGTCGCCTTGGACGAAGACCTGGTAACAGCACTCGAAAGAGCCAATGGTGAGTGAATTGACTTTACGGCTTCTGAGCTGGTTGTTTTAAAATCCAGTATTGAAATATAAAAAGTGAAAAGAGCTGCGTGTAGGTGAGGCTTACTTTGCTGGCCTGCCCGCAGATGAGTTGCTGCTGCCACACATGAAAAGAGTTGACGGGATGATTACCGACAACAGGAAACGTCTGCTCCACAAGCTACACATAGGCCAGGTCCTAAAGGTGTGTGTTTGTGGTGAAATATGAGCGATATTGATCTGTGTGAGGAGTGAGCATTTAGGCTCTTTTCTTCGCTCTTTACAGACAGCCCTAGACAACTTCCCCGAGATCTCAGTGGTCACTGAACTCAAGAAAGACGGGGAATCGCCAGCCTTTAAGGTGCGCCTCAGTGGGAAAGCCTACAACAAGAAAACCATGAAGCCTTACAAGATGCCCAACAAAGTGCCCCAGGTGAGATACGGCTCCCTGTCGTTCCGACAGATGCCCAGCAGGGGGCGTTGTGGTGTTTCTCAGCTTTAATTCTGAGCCATGCGAGTGTGTTCGTAACATGTCTCCAAACATCCGTGGAAGAGTTTCAGTGCTTGTCCTCTTTCAGGAGTATACGGTGGACCAGCAGAGGACGCAGTGGTTTTCTCTGTACCACTCTTTGCAGCATTACAAATACCACACTTACCTAATGTGTAAGGATGAGGTGGGTCTGTTACACACTGGGGTTCTGGGCTGGACTTTGACCCACTTGAGCCGTTGGTGTCAATTAAGTGGGTTTTTTTAAATTATTTGTTGGTCCACCTGCAGATTGCATCTCTCCGGGTGCAGGCGGGAGAACTGGGGCAGGAGGAGACGGTCCAGAAGTGCCTGGAGAACGGAGCGTGGGTCGAGGGGCTCTTTGATCGCTTTGGAGAGCTGATCAATCAAGTGCAGCAGGCCTGCCAATGATCCAGCCTCCACAAAGACGGGCACAAGGGAGTGCGTGGCTCAGAATGACTGACAGAAGAGTGGAGTGGGTCTCCTCGCGCAGCATGGACTGACCCGCCTGTGGCCTAAATATTCCAGCAGGTGAACCAGGGGAACGAACGCTGCCACCCTGCAGACAACCTCCTGACCAGAAGACTTCGGTTTCAAAGGCCTCCACCTAATGTTACTGCAGGTCTTCTGTAAGTTTAATTAGATAAAAACTTCCACCTTTTGGACCTTTTGTAGATTTATATATTTGTCTGTTTTTGTTTTTTTTTAGTTAAACGACAGATCCTAAAGTAGAAATGAATCAGCATAGGACTGAAAATCTATAGAGTTGAAATACGTTTTATCATCTGAAACAGTGCATCCGGACAGGACCTCCAGCGCTTCACATTTTCCACTATTTTTTTTGTCATAACTTTATTCCAAAGCAGATTAAATTCCCTTTTTCCCCCTCAAACGTCCACAAAGAACACCCGCCTATGATGTGGAGAAACAAGTTATTTATTAGAGATTTTTGCTATTTAAAAATAGCTCAGAAATCACGTGTGCACTGAATTCAAAAGAGTCCACCTGTGGTAAATTCAGTTGATGGGACATGATTTGGGAAGGCCCCCGCGTGTCGGTATAACATCCGACCGCTGGCAGTGCACGTCAGAGCACAAACCTGGGGAAGGACAGGGAGAGACATCTCTGCTGCTCTGAGGGCCCCTCAGAGAGACACACTGGCCCCCATCATCTGTTAGAGCCAGCAGGACTCCTCCTCTGTCCAAGAACTCGAGGGCCACTTTGTCAGAGCTCCAGAGCTCCTCTGTGGAAAGAGGAGACGCTGCAGAAGGACAGCCAGACCCCAGGGCAGGCTGGCCCAAAGGCACGCGGCAGCCCGCCGGCGTTGCCAAGGCCCCTGAAGGCCTCTCAGGCCAGGAGAACCAGCCCAGGGTCTGATGAAGCAAAGGGAGAACTTCTGTAGGTGACGTGATGCTGTGAATGCATATTTTTTGGTTTGGTTTTTTTGTTACTTTTTATCAATGTGAAAAAAATTAAATACTTCTGTTTTAGAATTCAGTCCGTTTTGGAATACGACTAACAACAAAATCCTGGAAAAGTGAAGCGCTGTGACATATTGTCCAGATGCGCTGCACTTCAGTCCACGCGTACAAGACTTGATTTATCGTAAAGGTGAAAACGAATCTATACATTATAAATAACCTTTTAGATATATTCATTTTTAAAGAAAGACAAACCTTTTAATGTTTGCCATCTGGTGTAAAATGTATATTTTGTATAAAACAAAAGCAGGGAAAGTGGGTACTGCAGCAATTGTGAAGAGAAGTTAGTAATAATCTTCTGGATCTAATACCTAGACTTTGGTTTAACTCGCTTCAAACATCTTTTTGCTGGGACGATGCAGACTGGTGCTTCAGTTTAATAATTTTCTTATATTTTGTTTTATCCTCCACTTGTATAAGGATAAAATGAAATAACAGGCCGTCTTTAAACGTCTTTGCATACAAAAGATTTATATTTTTCACTAAATATTGCTACGGCCTCTTGTTTATGACCGTTTCCAGTGACTTTTTAAAAAAAAACCAACAAAAAAAACCAGTTTTTACACACGAACTCTCTAAATCAGTTGCTAGTTTTATGCTGTCAGAAAGATGTGTGTTCTCTCCGGGAGTTTTTTTTTGTAAATAAACCGCTGCATGTCTTAGTTTTCCTTGTTTCGCTGGGGTTGGTTTTCCTGGTCCTCCGATAGTTGGACCCCCTCCGGTCATTTCTCTCGCCGTCGCCTCAGATGTCGTGGGGTGGGGGTTTCATCCGACATGCCCTCATGACCAAACTATTCCGCGGATTGTCTCGGCGCAGCTGATGAATAAAATATAACTGTCCCGGCCGGGATGCAGATGTGAGCGTCGGCTCCCCGGCAGACAAAAGTGTCTCTGTGGTGCGGCGGCGGCCCCTCTGAGGAGCGCCACTGTCCGCTGGAGCTGTGTGGGATTCCAGTACGACCGCAGCCGGGACACAGATAGCCAGCGTCTGCCCCCCGCAAGGAACGCCCCTCAGTGTTTGACCATCCACATTGTCCCGCCAGTAGCAGAGGGACCGAGGGGGACGTGAGCCCTTCTGATGATGATGGTGGTGGTGGTGGTGGTGGTGGTGATGATGGAGTTTCTCTTAAAGCAGAGACAGTTTTCCCAGTTTTCCAGCAGTTGCATATAAGTTTGTTTCGTCTGCATGTTGTCATTGTGGAATTTCGCCTCCGAAGGAAATTTGTCAGAATTCTACACAAAAAGGCAGAAAGGCAATGTATTTTCTCCCTCTGTCTCTCTCCCACCTTCCTCTCCCCTGCAGGCCAGTAAAACCAGTTCCACCCCACCCTCTGGTATCTGGTGGACAGCAGAGGTCTCCGCGTGTGGATTTCCTCCATTCCGAAGCGACAGTAAACCAAACACAAGTGGGTATGTTGGGTTTTTCAAAGACCTCAGGGAGTTCAGGGAGACTTTTTAAGGTTACGTTAAAGCTGTAATAAATCTGCAGATTAAAGTAGACGCAGCACAAGTGTGTAAAGTTAGAGGAGGCTGTAGATGCTGCACCAGTTTCCTGTTCTGTTTCCACATTCAGATGATCAGAACTGATAACTCTTAACCTTTTCCGTTTACTTCCTGTGTCAAGGACCAAAAACCTGGTGTTTCTGGTGCGTTCTGCTGCATCTTCCACCTCCACCTGTGCTCCAAACCCCCCTCTGCCACCTGGGCTAGTGTACATAATAATAAAAGAGGCTCGGCCACCAGACCGGTTTGCTGTCTTTCCCCTCCGGCCAGTGAAAACCGGCGTCACGCTGTCATCTCACCGGATTTCTGATGTCAGACTGCATCTGACCTCAGTAGACCTCTGAAAGTATCGGCTCTTCGGGGGAAGGACGGGACAACTTTTTTTTTTGTTTTTTAGATGTCAGCGTTGCCTCCAACACTTTTTAAAATCTGTCTCCCGTGAGTAATCGGACACTCTGAGGTTCCCCCCTAACCATTCCTCCTGGGGACGCTTGATGGACGACCGCACCTGAGGAGACATATAGCGTTTCTGGACCCTTTTTTAAAAATGATTATTAGTTCAAGTACAACTCCCCCAGTCCAGTCCAGCTGTTTTCATTCTGCCAACCATTGTCTTTTGATCGCAACTGATGATTCAAACCGAATTCCTGGTCAAAGTGCTTCTCTCCTTTTTTCCAGTTTCACTTCAGGAAGTTTTCCTTCGTGCGCCTTTTGTTGAAACGCAGAAGAGAGGTTATTACCCTGTTAATGTGCAGTGATTGGCTCATGAATAATGCACCAGGGTGCTGGTGGGGGGCGGTTTCGGGGTTGACTGCTGGGAGCTGCGTGCGTCACCTCGGCGAGCAGAGGCGCAGGGACATGGGCTGAATGGCTGCCTCTGCCGGGACGGAAGGAAATGTTGGCGCACAGAACACCAGGTAAGACCAGCCCGTCTTTCCACCTTTGGCTGTTCCATCAGTGGAGAAAATCACTCTTGAACATGGGGTTTCCTGCTCCAACGTAGCCGTAAATCCTGATCTGTGTTTGGTTCTGGTTTAGAAGCCAGATCTGCTTTCGCCGTCTTTTACGCGCGACCTCCAAGTTGTTTATGCTTGAAAACCAAAGTGTTCCGACTGCTCTTGTAGTAATTTGGTTCGAAAAAATTCTCAAAACCTTACAGTTAGGGTTTTGTAAAGACTCCTTTTAATTAAATCTTTATACAATTATGAAACAGATTTATGTGGAATGACTGAGCTTTGCTCCGATTCAGCCGCCCGTGTGCGCGCGTGTGAAACAGGTACGACAGGTGAATTCCTGAATCTGCTTGTACCGTGTGTGTGTGTGTGTGTGTGTGTGAGTGAGTGAAGGCCGAGGTTTGGTATGTACGTCCTGCTTGTCGTCGCATGTTACATGAATCCAGGTTTCTCCAGCGCAGCCTGTCCGTTCGTGAGAGGTTATTTTTCGTACCCGCGGTCGTCTGGGTGCTTGGAGGTCGTGGGTGATGATTTTGTTGTTGTTGTTGTCGCTTTCCACGCTCACACAGGGAATATCCCTCTCTGCAGACCTGCGCGCCTCCCTGTGCGCTTATTTACCTGCGCGGATGTGTGCAAACACCCTGCGCGGCGTTGCCAGTGTTTTCCCAGATGATCCATCTTTAAGTGTATCTGAATTAAAGCAGATCTCAGCCGGGTGCTGGACCGAGTTCTCGGGGCTGCTCTGACCCCCCATCGACCTCTTTTCTTCCTCTTAAACAACCATTAATGGATTGACCATTGTTAATGATGAGACCCGGATTTACTGTGTAAGTGCTAATCTGGGGGCCTCTGGGGGCCCCTCCAGATGGTCCAATTTAGGGAGTTGATTAAGATGATTAGCTGTAGCAGGTAAATATGAGTTTAGAACCATCCGTCACATCATTTCCTCGCCACTTTTTTCTGTGTTTTTAAAGAAAACCAGTTGTCACTTTAGCGGTTTATCTTTGTCAGCAATGCTAAAATCCCAACACTTCCACCCGTTGCAACAACAAATCTGACCACAAGACGCAGCAGCGGCTGCAGGCGTCGCCGCCGTCCCGTCTCAGGACCTTTACCCCCCCGGCAGGAATGGTTCATCCATTGATGATTTGACTCTTTGGCGGAGGTGAAGCTGCAACCTCCAGCGTTCAGAGAAAATCAGCAGATTTGTTTCCAGTTTCTAATAAGTTGAACATTTGCCTTCCTGTTTTGGTTAGACGATAATGGACAACAGGGGGACAAAATGTACCATAATCTGCAAGTGGGGCAGAAAGCTGCCCGCCCCCCCCCACCCCGGAGCCCCTTTGGTGTCGTTTTGAAAGAGTGAGCCAACAGCTTGCTGCTGCACTTTCCCTCCGCAGATTTTACAGAAAGTGTTTGTCGTGGGCTGTTGTCATAACACCGAGCCTGGATCCCCCCCCCACCCCTCACACACACACACACACACACCCCCGTCCCACCAGCTCACTCATCACTGTCAGATTAATGGCCCCTGGCCTCAGGGAGTCTGTCAGATCCTCCCAACATTTGCTCCATGGGCTTCAAACGGGCCCTGCTGGGAGGACGGGGGCTGCGCCGGCGTCTCCGCGCAACCACTCCTGCTTTCTTTCACCGCTTTGTTTTGTGACAAAGTGACACGCACCTTAATCTCCATCAGCGAACGGCCGGATGACGGAGCGCCAGTGTCCGACTGTGGAAACATCCGAGTGTTGTGCACGTGTCGGGCCCACTGGGATTGTGTGAAGGCGTGATGGGAGCTGTGGAGCTGTGGGGTAGAAAGAGGCATCAGGGGAACCATCCATTACTCTAAAAACACTGCACTGGGGTGAATACGAGTGAAAATATAGAACAGCTGCTGGTTTAAAGGTAACGTGTGTGTATATGTGTGTGCGTGTGTGTGTGTGTGTGTGTGTGTGTGTGTGTGTGTGGTAAAGGCAGGGAGAACTTTCACGCAACCATCTGCTGGTTCTGGAACGTTTTCGGTCAACAGTCTGAGGCGAGAGCCCTCCTAAAGCCCCCTTCTTTCTCCCCCACCAGAAGCAGGCATGGCTGGGACGCCTTTCCGAGCCACCTACATCTGGGGCAGCATCATCTCCAACCTCCAGGCCCACGTGGAGGTCAAGCGGCGCCGCCACAACCTCAAGTCCTACCACGACTGCTTCCTGGGCTCGGAGGCGGTGGACGTGGTCCTGGCGCACCTGAGCCTGAACCGTTTCTTCGGCGAGGAGCCCGTGCCCCGCTACAAGGCCGTCCGGCTGGGCCAGGCCCTGATGGACGCCAGGGTGTTCGAGCCGGTGGGCCTCAAAGTTTTCGGGAAGGAGAAGAAGCGGGCGACGTTCGAGGACAGCAGCTGCAGCCTGTACAGGTTCCTGAACCCGACCCAGGGCCCGTCGGACAACACCGGGCCTCGTCCTCCTGCCAGCGCCGAGAGAGACTTCCAGCCCCCGAGCGGGAACAAGAACCACTACAGTCCGCCGTGTGAGAGGTACGGGCTCTTCTCAACACCCTCCCTCCCAGCTCTGATTCGCTTTCTTCTTCTTCTCCTGTCCAGCAAATGTGCAACATTTGAACATTTGGGCTCCAAAAAGCACAAATGTTGCGCGTGAGTCTCTGAATGGCTGCAGCGCTGTCGGAGGTGGCCCCCTCCGGCAGCCTTTTCTCTTTTCTCTTTGTTCCCACCGTCCACATTCTCTGGAGCCGCACCCATGGAGCTTCCAGGAGGTGGCCCAGAGGACCACAAACATCCCCGGGGGACCCCCGCCCACGATGGTCTGACAGAGAGAAGCAGGACGACCAGACAGACGGGCCACACGAGAGCTCCGATTCAGAGGAGCCGAGTGTTCAACAGAATAAACGAGGCTTTTGTTATTGGCAGCGTGGGCAGAAAAATGGAAAAGGAAAACAAAAAAGCATCGCACGACTGCGAAATGATCCGTTGTTGCCAACCGAGAGATTGTTTTTCTGTGTTTCGTTTTAAAATCACCCCCCGATTGTGCCCAACCGCGGCCCGCTCACCCGTGGTCGGAGGGAACGCAGGCGGCCGGAACGCCACCTTTGTTCCTCTGCTTTCCCTGATTGCTGTTTTTGTGTGACTCTCCAGCAATGAGGTGCGGTGCTACTTTACACACTCCCCACTCCGGACGGACAGATCAGTGGAGGACGTGTTGAAAAACCTCAACCTGAGCTCCTCGATGACCCCTCCGTTGACCCACCTGGGCCTCTCGCCGGAGCGTGAGTCGTCCTCTCCTCTCCCGCCCTCTCCCACTCCATGTGTCGGAGTCTGCGCGTGCCTCTTGACCCCTTTTGTGTTTTCACAGTTGTGGAGGAGGTGTGGCAGCAGCAGGCGGTGTTTAGGCTGCTGCAGCTGATAGAGCTCCCCCTGCTGGAGGACCTGTTAGAGGGCCACGGTGGCCTCCAGGCGCCAGGCCCCAGCGGAGGCAGCGACCAGGACCTGCTGCACACATCGAGCTACCTCGACCGCGAGGTCCTCAAGGCCTTCAGCGAAGCACAGTAAGTCAGCTGGAACCTTTTTTTTCTTCCTTTTTTTTATATGTGTCAAGAAGGGTGTTTTTTTTGTGTGTGTGTGTGTGTGTGTGTGTGTGTGTGTGTGTGTGTGTGCATGTGTGTGTAGGCAGCAATCCAAGTTCTCTGCTTATATAATGTAAAAAGGACACATATACCAACTGAAGTGTAGAGCCACATTTTTGTTGCTGTTTTGCACAATATCAACACAGAAAAAGTCTGGAAAACACAACACCTTCTAGCCACGGGGCGTAGTTCAGGGTCCAAACCTGATTGCTCCAGGAGCGGTGGCGCCCCCTACTGGCGGTGTACACTAATAGAGGATATCATACGACTCCCTCCCTCCTCTCCTCTCCTCCTTTTCCTCTCGCCAGGATTATCAGTGTGTCCAGTCTTCCGCACCCTCCTCACTGTGCTTACCTGGGGGGGTTCAGGCTCTGGGTTTCTGCCTCTGTAAAGTACCCAGAGACACTTGTATTGTGAAAAGCGCTAGCTAAATAAAACTGAATTTAAAAAGTGAAATAGCAAACGCCCTCTACTCGTACCCAAAAGAATGTAACGTAGATGTAGATGTAGAAGAGGTGAAGAACTGACCTTCCGACTTTCATATCAACCCATTTTAATAGTAACACAATTACTTAAATAACCTGGTAACACCAGAAACCGATGGTGATCAGATTTTGGGGTTAAGTCAACGGGCCCAGTGCTACAATTCCTCTCTCTTGGATCCGTGTCTCGGCCTCTCGGCCTGTTGGTCCTTCTCCTGTACTTGGAGCTACCGTCTGAAAGGGTGACGCCTGCCTCTCCCTCAGGGCGGATGAATGGATGTCTACGGCGGTGGAGTGCCTGGAGTTCCTGCCTGACCCGCTGGTGGTGGAGGTCAGCAGAGGTCTGCTGGGCTGTGCCCACGACCTGCCCCGCTGTAAGGGCCTGGTGTACGAGGTCCTGGCGCAGCATTACGGACGCACGCAGCAGACCCCCCTGCTCAGCAACCACGTGTTCGACATCCACTCGGGCATCTCGGAGCTGCTGGGTACGACGGGCTCCGCTACGACGAGGGCGTGGGAGGTGATTCCTCCAACCCAGCATCTCTGCTTCTCTGTGTCCTCAGTGAACGGAAAGCTGGCACAAGCTCTGGAGAGCGTCCAGCTGAGCCTGAGGCTGCAGGACGCTCGCAGCAGGGAGGAGCTCCGCAGGCTCCTGAGCTTCATGGCCACGGCGGCCAAACCCCAGGAGGTCAAACTGCACAAGGAGGTGAGAGCCGGGGCTCCAGGCGGACCGGTAGGGGCCCCCGTCTGACCCGCGCTAACCCCCGTTGTTCCTCCGCTAGGTTGAGAACAGGATGGCGGTGAAACGGGCTTTCTCCAGCGCCATCGTCTACAGCAGGAGACTCTCCAAAGGGAAGGTGGACCTGATGGTTCTCTTCATGATGGACAACCACTGCGATCTGTTCAAGGTCAGCGCTGCTCGTTTGTCTCCTGTCTGCTTGGAACCAGCCTGTAACGTTGCTCCCTCAACCCAGCAGATCCCCGTTTCACTGCACCAGCTGGTCAGCAACAGAATCATGAACCTGGTTCAGGGGAAGGATCCAGATACGGCAGCAGGTCAGAACATTCGCGTTTTCCTCCCTTCGCCAGGTTTTCGAAACCTCGGCTCCCCTCACTGAGTTCTCCTGGCTGCAGGTCCGGCGTACTGCACCCGGGTCAGCGCCGAGGCTTATTCAGAAATGGGTCAAAAGACCACCAAAGAGGAACTCTGGTCCCTGCTGCGGACCATCCACGAGAACCCCAAATTCTCCTCCAAGGAGAAGAGGCGTCTGCTGGGGCAGTTTTACAAAGGCCACCCGGAGATCTTCGTTCAGTACTTTGGGAAAAGAATATCAAGTATGAACAGCTCGTTGCGATGACACCCGCCCGTCTGCTGAACCGGAAGGTGAACTTTCCATAGAAAAACCCGATCAGCTGCAATATGAAAGGACAATTGTGGTGCAGGACACTAACAGAAAAAGTCCTAAAGCTTGGAAAGATGACGAGAAGCAGATGCTTTTGAATAGATTTGCAGCGTCAGCATGGTTTGTGCTCGTACACGTGGAAGTGTTGGTGATAACATGTGTTCGCTCATGCCGTGCTCATGTTCCGTGCGAACGATAGTTTAAACCCTGGACATTCCTGTTGTTGCCGTCAGATTCATTCATAGGAACTGACTCTGGGATTTTTGTGCAGCTGAAGGAGCAAAACAGATGTTTGTGTTTAAATCAGAAGACTAAAAACCATCTTAGGTTCTGCAAAATGTGCAACAGCACGTGGTTTATGAAGGATTATAAAAGAGTGGCATCTGGTATGCCATGCTGAGTAATAGTAATATTTAACTTGGAGACATTTTGGCCTCTTGTTTTTTGTTTTTAACTAATCCATCAAACTTGTGAAGTTGCTTTTCATGTGCAGGTGAAACAAACATCACCCCTCTGTCACTGCCATCTAAACATTCTTCTATTTATTGGAGTGAAAATAAAAAGTGACAGTAACAGCTGATACATTTCACTCTATTAATTCTGTCTTACAAATGTGGGAGGTTTTCTGAGTTTTATCGCAGTATCGGTTGAAAGGCGCTGTCGTCTTCTGCCCCCTAGCGGCAGCCTTGCGTCTAGCACCCTGCTGCGACATAAAACACAAATCCGGTTAAATTCTTTCCCACTTTTATTGACAAGAATTATTTCCTCCAGTTTAAAAAAAAAAATCAAACAAACAAAAACAAAACTTTCGTCCATCGATGGTATATAACAAGATCAAAACTGAGGTGTGCTCCAAAAGTCACAATTTGAATTAAAAATATTGTACAGTATAATGGTCAGTCTTTAAAAATAAAAACTGATAACCAAAAAAAAAAAAAAAAGCCACAAGAACAATCGGATGCACAGCGGGTGTGAGTGTAAATGTGTTGCTAGTCTTCGGAGATTAGCGGATGCAGAATCGTTTGGGGGACACACGTTGGCTCTGCGGGACGATCGGATAGAGTTTACATTCTTGTAGGGGTGAACGGCAATTTACCGAATCCTCTTCTGTTGACGTGAGCGGTAGATGTCGTGAATGGGTGGAGCCACCGCTCCTTTGTCGTCCTCCTCGTCCGAGTCTGCGTTGGGCCGCTTCAGTGACTTGGCAACCGCGTGGTTCTCCATGGGTCCGTTGCCCTCCCCCGCAGCATCGATGGGCCTCCCGGTGATCAGCTCCACGGCAGCGTCGACGGCTGCAGACACGGAAGAAGAACCACCTCAGCAACACGTCAAACCGGTGACAGTTCACAGACACCAACACGACCACAGATACCCCTTTTTTTTAGAGAATGGGGCCGAAGCTACTCACTCTCAGGCAGGGTGCATCTCCTGAAGGTTTCCATGAGGTCATCCACCTGAACAAAAGGACCCTGAACAAACAAACAAACACGCTTTTACATGCTGGACCCTTTGACACCAAAATAATGACAATATTAAGATGCTGCAACTTACGGTGAAGCATGTTGGCGGTGGCAGCAGCTTCATCAGGACAACAGCAGCTGGGGGGACTGGGAAAACTCCACCGGGGACTGGGTGCAACCCTGGAGCTGCGGTGGGAAAGAGACCAAAACAGCAAAGGTTTTAGTGGAGAAACCTCACAAAAAGGAAGCGTGTGTATTTCTGCATACGGGCGAGGTGGCGTGGTTGGAAGGGGATCATCTGGTTAGTGTCAGGTTTGGGGTACTCTGGTTTCCGGTCCACTTCATCCTTTAATGTAGGCACAGAGGGCGCCACGACGGTCTCTGGAAGCAACGCTGCCAGTTTGGCACGAGAAACGTCCTGGAAGCGCAGAAGAAAGCCAGTCAGGAAAAGAAGAAAGGGCAGGAGGAGGAGGCACGTGAGCGGGATCTGCACCTTGTATCCGAGGGCTTTGAGTTCGCTGGTGGAGCAGGGGTACAGGTCCATGAACTTGTATCTGTCCACGAGCAAGGCAGTCTCCTTGCCCTCGTACTCGTCTTTGAAGGCACTGAATCGTCTGCGCTCCACCTTCAGGATACTGGCCAGGTCTCCGATGTTGCTCTCAAAGGCCAAGAATCGAGCCCAGACCTCCCTGCACAGACGAGACGCACCAAAGATGAAGATCTGACCCCACCGTAAGCTCCACCTGACCGGGGACCAGGACCAGCC
Organism: Tetraodon nigroviridis; assembly: GCA_000180735.1. Lineage (NCBI taxonomy): Eukaryota > Metazoa > Chordata > Actinopteri > Tetraodontiformes > Tetraodontidae > Tetraodon > Tetraodon nigroviridis. Next base: position 620,209 of record CAAE01014773.1, read on the forward strand.
CTTACCCTGACTTCTCTGGGGACAGGTTTCCTGAGGTGAGGACACGTTCAAACAAAACCCTAGTGTTGTTATCCTCTGCACACAAGAAAGGAGACATTTTTAATTAGCATTTTTTAAAATAACAATCCAGGTATTAGTAAGGAAACGGGCCTAGTGGACTGGTTTACGACACCCGCCCTACCGTTCAGGTGTGACAGGTAGTCGATGTAAGCCAGGATGTACTCTGGAATGTCGCCATATTTTTTCAAACCCAGTTCGAAAATCTTGAAGGCAACTGATTTATCCTGCGTGGGAGATCGGGTTTGGATCAGAGAAGACGAGTGGAAGGTCTGTAACCCTACCCCCAACCCCTGACCCCTGCTGGGCACGCACCTTGCTGCAGTAGTATTCCATCAGCGCCGCCGACACGAAGACGTGATGGCGCGTGCGGGGGTCCTCCCTGGCCTTTTTGAAGATGGAGCGACCTGATTTGATCCCCTCCGCCCTCCTAGCAAACTTCATGTACTGAATGTAGACCAGTGTGGGGTCAATGTCCTCAATGACCAGCAACTTGTTGTATATGCTGTGGACCTTCTCGTACTTCATGCGACTCTTTGGAGAAAGAAGAAGACACAAGTGAGTCGGGAAGCAGAAAGAAACAGACACGTTTCTGGGACGGACACTCACTTCTTCATAATCAGCAAATGAAAAATAGAGCAGCATGTTCTTCTTCAGAAGAGTCCCGATGGCGCGCTCGTAGATGTTAGCCGCCTCGTCGCTGAACAGTTTGGAGTTGTTCATATCCTGTGGGGAAGCTTGAGTTTAAAGGAGACTTCTGCACTCGTTCTACCTCAACACGGTGGCAGTGGTACGGCTCTGGGCCCCTCACCCCTTTCTCCGCCAGCAGCTTGCTGGACTGCTCCAGGTACTGGGCCGCTTCGTACCAGATGTCGGGATGGTGACCCAGGACCAGCAGGCACTGCTCGTAGGCGAACATCACTGGAACGGAGCCCACAGGGGGACGTCAGCAGCCGCCTCGCCTCAGCGCAGCCTACCTCAGGTGAGTCTGCGGTGGTCCGTGTCCAGAGGAGATGCGTTTCCAGAGATCGGCAGTCACCTCTCTTCGTGATGAGGGTCTGGTCTTCTGTGCGCAGCGGGTTGCTTTTTTCCCACTGGATGTATTTCTTCCACATTTCCACTTGCTGGGCTTCCTGAGGGGAGTTTTGGGGTGGTACTGAAGGCGCGTTCCTGTCCAGCCCCTTCATCACCGTCTCGTACTCCTGAATTCCAAAAACAAGTTAACATTTAGAAGGAGAGTTGGTGTTTGTATCCCCCGGAATCAGAGGCCTGTGGGCGCGTCACCTTAGCCACTCTGCGGGCGTTCATGTAGTCCCTGCTCCGGTCCTCGATCATCTTCTTAGCCAAGTGAACGTTGATTCCCTGTCGATGAAGTAGAGAAGTCAGGGGTCACGGCGGAAAGGTAGCGCACGCTAACAGGCAAACGGGACCCTCGTGATGTCCCCCACCTCCTCATATTTGCTATAATCCCGCCAGAGCTGCTCGATGTTGATCATGGGGTTGACGCAGCCTCTCTGGTACACCCTGCGCACTGCTGTGATGCGCTGGTTCTCTGCGTAGGAGCCCACAGCTTCCCTGAGGGGATCCAGAGCCCACAGGTGACCAGTTTAGCAACACTTCAAACATTTTCCCACAATATTAGAGTAATAATAAAAAAACACATACACTCCTTTCAAAAAGTTGATGTAATCCACCCAAATCTAGAGGAAACAGAACATAGCTGTTAGCATGGCGCGGACGCCTACACAAGCACAGACCCTTCTTGACTATCTGTGGATTTATACGTCATGGTTCCGATTCACGTACCTGATAAGACATGATCTCCATGCCTATTTTATCCAGGGCAAAGTCGTACGCCTGGGCCATCTTCTCCCTGGCAGCAAGAACAGTGCTGTGACTTAGGCAGCGTGGAGCAGCCCGTAAGCAGGGCGGCGTGTTCTCTTACTTGTAGCTGGGCAGCTTTCCTTTGGTCTCTCGCACATATGAGAGGTAACATTTCCACAGGTCGATGTGCAACACTTTCATCAGGCACCTCTGAAACAACTGGACAGGGAAGGACACACTTAGAAAGACTCAAGCCAGACAGGCGCAGATTCCGAGCAGGCTCGATAACACACATTTGGGACGACCCACAACTGAGCATTAACGGCATGTAGGAGGATTACTGATGTGATTTTGACTGGAAACCACATGCCAGATTTAGGATTGAGTGTTACACAACAGCAGTAGACAGGCCCAGCTTTCAGCCGGTCAGAGCCAGACCCTAAAGCTCATTTGCTGGTTATGGGATGTGCGCCCTGATCCTGCATGTAGCACCGACATTAAGGAGAAAAAAAAACTAGATGATGGGAAATACCGTTCTTCTGGACAACCATCGTCGCTGTACAATTTTAAGGCTGTCAAAGTTCAGAAAAGGATTTTCAAGTAGGGATTTCCCATCAAGGTTGGTCTTTGAATGGCTGCAGCAGAGTCCCAGCACATGCATGAGCTCACAAAGCCAAACGAGAACTCTACAATCATACCTGCTGCATACCTGACAGCATTGTACACACTTTAAATGAGTTAGCCTTCAGAGTGTGGCGGATGCTTACCTTTTCTACCTTGTCATAGTTTTTAGCCTTGATCTGCAAATAAGATAAAAGCAACATTAATTGGTACACCTCCCCGCCGTTGGCTGTGGAGAACGAGACAAATGCCACTCACACGCTCACACACCAGATCAACAAAGTGAATTTCACACCAAAACGGCGACTTTAAATCGGGTTTATTTTGTTTAGTTACAAAATACTAAAAGAGAAAAGTAGCCTGAGTTCACAGCCTCCAGCACTGGAAACTTAATGTGACATGTTTGTACTGCTGAATCAAATATCAGAGCACTCAGACTGAAATGTATTTATCAAACAAAAAAAATCTGATTTGCTGAATTTTGAGGTGATAAACAGGAAATTCTAAATAGTCCAGATGTTTTTGGAGCCAGCACGTCAACCAACTTCCCCAACCCAGCTTAGCTACAAACACCAGCTTTCATCCCCATACTTCTACATCTGACAGCAGCCAGTGTCCATCAGCACTGTTTCCATGCACCATCCCAGAGCAGAACAACCTGCAGAGACACAACTCCGGAGATCCCGAACACCTGTTAATTCCCTCTAATGGCTGCTGCAAAGTAGCTTTTAGCAGTAAGATCCCACTTTTATCCACACTGATCACCTCAGAAATGCCGACTATCATTAAGTTTAAATGAGTGAAGTAGTTTGGCAGTGAAACAATCTCAGGGGATTTCATGTTTAAACAGTGTAAGTGTAAAAAAAGCAGAGCAAAACAAAAGCTTTTCCTAGTTGCTAGGAAGGAATACATCTTTAAAATCACTCAAACCCACCCAAATAACAGAAACACGTTCCTTGTTACAGGAAAAAATGTACCGGTAAGTCTCTAATCTGCTTCTCATCAGGGTGTTTAGGTGTTAAGTGGAGTTGGGTTTAAAAAGGACGCACAACAAACTCTTTAATGCAAATGTTAGTAAGACCAGGATCACACACCGATGCACGTAATTCCACCCGTCTACTACCATGACATTCCCTACTGTGGTCATGCATCCCAAGTGCCTTTGGGCGAAGAGGGAACACCCTGCACAACAGGGGGACAGAACACCCACCTACACTCACAATCAGTCCACACACGTATGTGGAAATGTCCACAGAGAAAGCCCTGAGCCCACGGAGCTTCCGGCTGCGAGGCTACAGCGCTGACCTCTGCACCACACCTGACACACATACTTACCAAATGTGTTCCTAAGACACCATCCAACTACTGGTTTATATTTCTGACCAAAACCCTTTAATATAGCTGGAATCTACTCTGGGTTTTGTAATCACTAGTAATTCAGACATGTACATGGCCATGGATGTACAAAATGGGCCTAGTTTAACTTCTAAAACTGACTTTTAAATATTTTAAATGAAAAGTCTTAAATTTATCTTAAACAAGACAGCTAAATCTTTTTTCTAAGCAGACTCTTCCTAATATGAGTACTCTAAGGGACTTTCCTGAGGTTCTTCCAGAACCTGACTAGGCTGCGGCCCCACTGGCCCGTCATTTGTCACCACTAGGTGGTAGGCTCCCTCACAACTGGCAAGGAGCTTGTATTCACACAGGCTTGGACTCCATCTCCACTAAAACACCACGCTAAAATGAAAAGTAGAATCACTCTCCTTTTCCTTTCCAATGCCTCTGTCCAACTGTGTTTGACAGCAGTGACTTTAAACTAAAGGCTCCGTCTGTTTATTAAGATGAGGTGATTTTAAGGCCACGTGACGTAGGAATCTGTGATGAAGAAGAAAACCAAAGAGGACTGCACAGAGAACATTAAAATAAATAAAAGATTAGTTGCATGGGAAATTCATCATTCTATTGGCCTAAAAAAACAAAACAAAAGAAAACCTGGAACCTGTTGATGGCACCCAGTAAAGAGGTCACTGCTCATGTTTTCAAGGAGACCAGGGAATGAATGGCCCACACATCAAAGTATTTGTTTATAAAATTATCCAAAAGAAAGGACACAGGAGGCAATAAATTGACACGACAAGTGAATAAAACGCTAATGCACTCCAATACCATTAAAATAGTTTAATACTGTTGCAGACCAAACATGCAACAAATGCACTTTACCCCAGTTGTAAAACGAAGGTCGGAGAGGATGTGTTCTTTAACCCGGGAACATCATGGCCTATAGAAAGTTGTCGATGGGACTAATTTCCCTTTTGTTTGGTTTAAAGGCACAATTCACAGCCTGCCCCAATTCTGACACATTATAAAACAACCTAAAGGTAGTGATGCAGTTTGCTGTTGTGCAGGGGCAGACTAGGAATTTACCTATCATTTGTTACCTTTGTCTTTAAAAAAGAAAGAAAAAAAAAGAATTGTGACTTTAAACATGTAGACGAGACATGGGGCGTTTGGTGTGAAAATCACGCTGTTGATCGTGTATAGAAAAATTCCCAGCCATGCACACTCGAGAGACAAAATGTATTAACCTCAGCTTCAATGAAAAGTTTCCAGAATCTGCCAGAACTTGGGAACTGTGTGACAAGACGCTCATATGTCTTCCTTGCTTTATCTATGGGTTGGTTCTAAAGGAGGAGAAGGTGTGAAAATTCCATACTTCTTTTACATACCAGACAGTGAGGGAAAAAAAACAAACAAATACTGGTATATTATTAGTGGTTTAGACCTAAACCACCACCCCACCCCTCTCCCATTTTAATTAAAGACCGGGAATACAACTCTGTGTCACTAAACCTGTGCTTCTCGAATCAGAATGCTCCACGCGTCAAGGTCATATGGGTTTTCTTCCAACTTCTTCTCAGCCTTCTTCACCTTCTCTGGAATATACTCGGATGCAGTCTGCAAAACAACACAAACGGCGCAGGACAAAAAGATTACACTCCTAAACAGTTATCAGGTGCACTTTAGCAGATAAAGCCTGAGGCCAACTTTTGGGAGGGACTAGCATGACACGAAAACATGATCGTTATATTCATAAATGACGCTATAATGAGATCAACCACTCCCCTTAAGTAATACAAGACAGCAAAAAACCTTTAATTAGATAATCAATTTAGAATTCACGCTTTGTGACCTACTTGTATTACCTATAAAACTTCCACAAAAGCGAAACAATTTTAACCTAAACTTGGATCAAACTAAGTTTGCTTAAATGTGGTCAATTGAAGAATTAGCAGGAGCGATGCTAAAGTTAGCTCTTCCACATAACGTAAAGTAGGCCAAACTTTATGGTTTTTAAAATAAAGGTAGCTATATCAACAGTGTAACATTGATATACATTTGTTGGCGTATGTAAAAGTTAACACACATCCCAATGCCCAACTTAGCCAATTATTTAGATAAAATGCAAGTTAAAGCACGCTAAGGTTATGGTTAGCTTTCTTTCGACAAACAACATATAGTTACCTGATCGGCGG
>CAAE01014773.1:641945-693003 GCA_000180735.1 Tetraodon nigroviridis
TCCCCACCAATCCAGCAAAACCAGCAGGTTACTCTGTTCGCATGGAGGCTTCTGTGCCTCTGGTCACCCAAGCTCCCCCCATTCAGCCCCTGCAAATCAGACCCGGAGTCATCACACAGGTAAAAATGAGTGCGGAGGACATGGGGCAAAAACTACGAGAGATGCTTTATTACCGAGGGGAGGTCTGGCAAATACTTCTGATAGGCAGTAGTTATGTTTGTGTTGAGATGTGAACTCTGAGATATGCCTGCCTTCTTTTTTTTTTTTGGGCAAATAACCAGGCCTGGTCCAACCGTGCACAGCAGATCTTGGTGCCTGCTTGGCAGCAGGTCACATCAGTGCCCCCGCCTCCAGCCACTTCTGACACTGTGGTGGGATCGCAGAGACTGGTTGATTGGGGGTAAGCCTTTTATATCTGGGTATCATATGTCAACACCTCTATTTGTTACAGGTTCTTTATGTTTCCTCTCTATGCTAACACGTAAAGCCAATTTGGCAACATTAGTGATGAGTCTGTGCACACCACTGGGAGCTGATGCACCGAAGTGATGTAACACGTTTGCTCTGCTGCATGTTAATGATCAGTGAGTCATAGGTGTACTTTGGGACCAGCAGCGAGTTGGACCATTTTGACTGTGACGGTGATAAAGGGTTTCGGCTCATTTTGGAACATTCTGCTTACTTATTACAGGAAGGTGCATCCCCATGGTAACCATTATAGCTCCATGATTGCACACCCTCAGCCATTCCTAACCAACCAAATGGCCATGTCCACCCACCAGCCCGTCAATATAGGCATTGCACACGTGGTGTGGCCACAGCCAGCTGCCAATAAGAGATCCAAGCCTTGTGTGAACAGGTACAGCCCGTGCAAAATCAATTTTATTCAAATGTTGTCAAGCTGTTGAGGTAATTGTGGTTTGTTGAACTGTTTAGGGGCAGCAATTTCTCCCAAACAACAAACATCCAAAACTTAACATGTCAGTCCCCAAAGATGGCCGATATAGTAAAGAATGTGCAGGAAATAGAGGAAGAGGCAGCCAGGTGCCCAGAGACGGGGCACGCAGCTGGAACAAAACAAGCAACAGAAAGGGCAGACGAGAACGAGGAGAACTGCTGTAAAGTGGAGCCGGAGTGCGGGGAGCTTTCAGCTTCACAGGAGCAGCGCCAGGCCATGGTGATCTCCGACCTGGTGAGCCCGACAGCCAGTGTCATCAGCATCAGCAGCGATGAAGCGGAGGGTGCACAAAGACACTCAGTGGGGGAGTAAGTACCGTACTCCCCAGTCTGACTTTTTTTTTAAATAAGATATTCCTGAGTTGGTTCTAAAACTCCAATGTTTCTCGTTATCGCGCAGGTGTAAAGGGAGTGCGGATTGCGACAGCATGTCAGAGCACCGTCAACATGGAACGAGTCTGCTCCCTCAGTAGTCCAGAGAGCACACTGAGCACCAGCTCCTCAGCCTCGGCCCACTCCAGCAGTTCACCGTGCAAACATCCCAACAGGTACGCTCAACGCAGGAGCTGGCACATTTACCACGAAGCCACGATGAAAGCAGGCCATCTCAATTCCCTGTCATTTGTCCTCCTAAAGTATGTCGGAGGATGAGGCGGAGAGCGGTTGTGACACCGTGGACAGCTCACCTCCCTCTAATGCCTCTGGCCACAACAGCAGTCCGTTCATAGAGCAGCGCTACATGGCTGGCAGCAATCAGAACTGTGAGCCCCGCGTCGCCTGTGTCGCTCCCGAGACCGAACCCAGCAAGCCAACCGTGCGCACTGTGGTGGTGCCTCCTATGAGGGTGCAGAACAACAACAACAACAACCCTGCGACAACCAGTGAAACCTCTGGCAACACAGGTGAACTCGAGTGTGATTGGTAACAAAGAGAACGGCATCATTTATGTTTTTAGAGTTTCCAAAGTGATTCATGGTTTGTTCTATATTTAAACTCTGAAGCGAAAATGACCTGCAAAGTTCATGACATTAAATGAGAGTCTATCTTGGCTCTGGTGCCGCCATAATGACTAACGCAGATGGTGGAACAGCAGAATACACACACACGCACACACACGACTGAAATATACTCAGGTCTTAGTGTTCACTAGCTCAGTAGCCCAGGAAGTGCTTTAGTAGGTCATGTTAGCTCAAAGATCCCATCACCACGGCTGCTGCTGCTGCTGCTGTCTGCCCACAGGTCACATGGTCTGGGATTATACGGCCTTTGTAGGCCACCGGGGTTCTCACAGGTGATTATGGGTGACCTCTGATATCTGCTCTGGACTGTGAAGTGGATTTCTTTTTGCATTCTGCACTCTTTATTCACTCTGCGGACTGGCTCTTCCTGTCTCTGTGGCTGTGGACTTCTTGAAGCTACAAAGACACTTGTCAGTGCCCCTCGCCTGTTCTCACCATTTCTGAACATGGTTGCAACCTGGCAAACCTTGATGATGCGGCAAGCGAACGCATCAAAAGGATTTTTAAACTCCTGTTAAGCATGCTGTAGTTATGTCTGTTTCTTCTCTGAGTTGCCTCTTCAGAGGCCTTTTTAAGCAGAGGCTTCAACTGAACATGTTGAGATAAAATGGCGGCGTGAAAACCCCTCCTGGTCCCAGGTTTCTCCCTTCCACAGCTTGCAGTGGTGCAACAGTTGCAACAGTTGCCCAACATTAAAGGGCAGATTTTACTATTCCGGTGCTGCTGAATGTATTTATATCTAAAAGTCTGACCTCACCATAAGATTAGTTACCAACTCCTCTTGAAACCTCCCAAACATTTACGGTCACCAAGATAAGATTCGGAGCACAATTGTTGATATATTTAAAGGGTTGAGCACAGCTGAAGCCTCCAAATATCTATCTAAACATTACCACCTCTGCAGATTCACTTGGATGGAATTTATCTTTGCGTCCTTTCTGTCTTGTGCTGTGGTTTGTAATATTCAGATGGTGCCACCATTTTGCCCCATTTATGCTGTTTTTCTCTGACCTTTCCCCCCACAGTCTCGGAGTCTTCGTGCCACTCCAAAGGACGCGGCATTCCTGGACGACAGCATCACCACACCGCTCCCCTCCTGAACAGACAGCAGAAAATAACCCCTGCATTCCAGCCCCAGCAGCAGCAGCCTATAGGCTTTGGGCAGGTAAGCATGCCGCCAGCAAAAATATGGCTGCCATTTCAGACTGAAAGGACAAAAAGAAAGATAAACCATACTACAAAGGCTAGAAATCAAAAAGGTAACTTACTGCCCTTTTAATAACCAGAACGGAGCTGTTAAACTATTGGATGAGGTCAAGTTTGTTAAGATGCACCATGTAAAACAGGCCAAGCCCATTAAATGGATTACAGGCCGAGTGGTGAACCGGATCGGACGGCCATTCTTCTTCTCCTTCTCTGCTTCAGGTGCATCATTACGGCTCCTGCCACCAGGAATGGAACGGAAACTTCACCCACCGGAGGCCACAGGCCTACATCCCTCCCACAATGCACGGCCACACGTTCGCCTTGTCCCACAGCAGTCCGAACCACACGGCGGGCCCCCACCCCCACCTTGGGGGTCACCCTCATTCCCAGCCCACCTTACTTTCCTACCCGCCATCAGGTTCCCTGGTGACGGCCGCGCCCGTGGCCCACCTCCTACCCTCCCCCGTCGCCTCCCGGCCTCCCGTGCTGCAGCCCACCTACAACATCTCCCACCCAGCAGGCATCATGCATCAAGTCACAGTGGGCATCAACCCGCGGCTGCTACCCTCTCCCACCTTGCACCCCCAGGGCCAATTCAAGCCCCTCTTTCCCCCGCACTCCTACATTGCCTCACCCGCGTACACCAGTTTCCCTCTCAGCCCCACCAAAATAAACCAGTACCCTTACATCTGAGTATGCCCCCCCCAACCCCATTTATCCCACCCCAGGGCTAAGCGAAGGGGGCAATTACTCTGATCCCACAACCACGCATGGTTTTCATTTCCAAAACCGTGGCACAACCAGAGAGAAAGCAAGCTATTTTTTGAATCATGTAAACTTGGGTGTAATTGTACTTCAAGCTTTAAAAAGAAAAATTCAAAAAGTTCCAATGGCGAAGGTGATTGGACATAACTAAGAAGGAAATAACGTATGAATGATTGAATGAAAGAATGAATGAGTAGTTAAACTCACTTAATGTGTTTTGCACATTTGATATCTCTTTGCATTGGATCTTCTATGAATACTCCTCAAAACAGGTAAATAATTGGGGCGGTGTTAATGGTTAGGACTTAGCACCCCTGATCCCAGCTATTTTTCTATATTGCCTTCTTACGTGTGCGAGACATCTCCGTGTTTGTAAAGCCATCCCAGTCTGCAATTCTCGACCGACAGATGCACACGTCGTCCACCGTGTATGTCGTAGCGCGTTCCAAGTATTTGTAACTCTTCTGTGTCTCTCGGTGTTAGCAACGTCAAGTCAGTTAACCGACATTTTTAATAGGGTCGTCCCTCACGCTGCATGTGTGGTCTTGCATGAGAAAAAGCGTAAAAGCGGAAAAACGCGCCGACGTCGCTCTAGTTGTCCGCGTCACAAGACTCGCTGCATTGTATAACTCGTCCCCAACCATAGTGCCTTACATATTTGAGGTTGTTAATGTTACTACTTATATATGACTATACATGAATATTAATGTACTGGACTGCAGCACTTGAAATTCCAATCAGCTGATGCATCCTATGTGTGAGTATGTATATGCACACGTGTATATGTCCATGCGTAGCTTGCGCTGATGTGATGGATGACAGATAGCGGTGCTTATTGTTTGGACATGGTGTAAATTTCAGCGTGCTGTGGGTGTTGTTCTCTTCTTTGAAGCACAGCATGCGTTGCTGTTGCGAATGCTCACTGTTTTTTTTCCTTCTTTTGCTTTCGTTTATTCGAACCTTTCCCCCACGAATTAGAGTATCAAGTGGAAGTACCGAACATCGCGTAATCTCTGATAATCACTTTCTATTTAGTGAAACTTATTACGAACAGTGTTTGTACTGTTGAAACTGCAATACAGTCTGAATAGTTGTTGATTTGATTTGATTTTTTCTTCATTCTTTGTCTTTGCGTTTTCATTTTGCGTGTGTTCACATCGTTTTTAGAGGTTTAGTCTTGTGATGGGCGTGGCTTTGGTTAGGTAAGGAAAAAAATGCAAATTTATTAACGGTATGGAATCTTCTAAGCCTGAGCTAACCATGCAGTATTTGATATATCCACGTATATGAGCATATACTATAGCTAGACTATTTAGTACAGATGCTTGATAAGGTGTGAGTAATTTGTGTGCAATTCTCATTTATGCATGTGTGATAGAATTAACTTTTCCCTTTACATTATACCATGTGTTCTAAGCTTCAGGCTTTTTAGGTGTCGACTGCTTATTTTACACATTCCATCAGGGAGGAATATACACACACACGCACACACACACACATACACACATACGTTTGTGTGTTTATACGAGTACATACGTGTGTACGTATAAACAGGCACGCGCGTGTATATAAAAATAGGTGGTAGCACCAGTCTACGTGGATGTGCTGTGTGCATTGTTCCTGTTTGTTTTACTGGTCTCGTGACTACCTTTGGTTTGGTCTTTTCCTTTCAAATGAAGTTGCTTGTGCAGCACCAAAGACTGTAATTCATTTCTTGAGCAAGGTAGCTATTCTGTTTGCGTAGCCCTCGGTTATACTGTAGGTGTAGGATGGGGTTACCACAAAAGAAACAAAAAAAGAAAAAATGTATTTAAAAACGGCCGAGGTCTTGTCTAGCTTGTCAGGCAATTAATAAGTTGTATCATTTCTTCTTGAATGTATAATAGATAAGCTGCTATATGATTGCCACTTCAATAGCTGTGAAATTAGGTGATTTCTGAGTTTCAACTAGCGTTGATATTTTTTTTTTTTTTTTGGATTTTGTATAGGTCCCTAATGATCTGAAATAGAAGTGGTTTTGATTTTTGTGTTTTGCGTTCATATTTGGCGTGTCTTTGTAACTACTGTATTGCTGATGATGAATATTAGTTGCGTTCGTTGTTTCTCGGGGTGTGTGTTTTTTCGCATCAGTATTTTATCCTTATTAACCTTTCGGGCTCATCACTGCATATAAATGATGTAACTTAATTTTTTTTTTAATATGTTTTCATATCAATGTTTTGTACACATCTGAAGCTGTAGCTTGCAGGACTGATTTAACTTTTTCATTGTACGTTTGCTAGCAGTACTCTTTGGCGTGTTGGAGGAGCACTGTGAGATGCCGGAAAAAGTCCATGGCTTTCATTATTTAAAATATTTATATAAAACAAACAAACAAACAAAAAAAAAAAAACCACTGAAGATATACTTCACCGCGTCCACACACTCGCCACAAAGCACTCAAATTGGTGTGAGGTTCAATCCTGTCTGGGTTTAGTTGAAACAAAAATGAATTCGTTTAGCCCGGCGCTTTCGAAAACGTGTTTAGCATCCATTGGATTCGAACAGATGTTACCGGCTCAATGTTCTACCTGGCAGGAGCATATACTTCAGTTTAATGTTCTTAACTGCCTTGAGTTCAAATCGCTCTCCCCTTTACACGAGTGTCTCGCATCGAAAGTGTCATCAGTGCAAAACCGGCCGTCGTCGACGCGTCCTGTGCTTAAATTGAGACAGTGCAAGCAGCACTGCGTACGTGCCTTGAGATTACAGAAAGTCGGAGTTTGAAACGATCATTTCTCTTTGCTTATTCGATGAGGAAGGCATAAACGTATTGATCAGGCAGCCGCGCGAGGAAACCCGCGAACACTTGTTCCCGCCTGCCACCGCAGCTCCCACTCTGATGAAACTCACGGCTCTGAATGACACGACGCTCAAATGTCTGGATAGTCACTCTGGCTGAACAGCAGATGCAATACTTTACATTGTGCGGTCATTGCACCACCAAGTGTTCTTAGAAAATCTCCACGCTTTACGTTTACTCGCAACCTCGCACGAGCACCATCGCCGCTTCACTTTGCCTGCCGGCCGCAAAACGGCGACGCCGAGCAGGAGCGAGCGGAAAGCTAACGACGCCGAAATCATTTGGATCCGATGAGCGAAGGATGGTTTATCCGGGTGAAGACGTGCTCTGTCCAGGAGATTATTGTGTTTTCTGTCAGTCACGAGTGGAAAAAGTCCACCTTTAAATGGTTGCATGTTTCCTTTTTTTGATAGCTCTTTTTAACAATGCTCATGCTCCAGTATCATTGTGGGAAAGAAAAAAAAAAGCTTATGATGACAAGGCATGCACTTGGCTGATTAGTGCTCAAAACGGTTCCCTGATTATAAGCATGTGAAATGTAATCTGTGTTTTGATTCCTCCAAAGGTATTCACCAGCAATGCGCCTGCATAAACTCTCCCATACTTGTTAGTGAAAGAATGGATGCAAGAGGAGAGAAAACCTAACTCAGTTTTTCTTTTCCACATGATTGACTTCTGGATTAAGGATTTACTTTGTCTCTCTCTCTCTCTCTCTTTTTTTTTATTTCATGAAATATTTAACAGTTTAAACATTTGTAAAAATGCTACTATTGAAGTTCTGACTTTGATATCATAAAAGAAAATCCTCTGCTGCGGTATTATCCTTTAGAGACGTTAATTCAGGGTATGTATTGGTCTAAATGTGCTACTGTGTAACTGATTTCTGATGAGATTTGTTTTACTCAAGCTTTTATTTTCAGAGTTCTGGTCATTGGTATCAATTTCAGAGTTAATTCACACTGCAAGTTATGGAATCATCTGTTTAGATTGCTCATCAAATAGACTTGATAATGAACTGTTACTGTTTTAGTACCTGTAGATTTTATGTGGCTTTGTTTTCATTTTTTTTTTAATTGTATCATTTGCATTTGCTTTTTATTTTTAATTTTGTGCTACACTAGTTTGCCATGTAGCAATTGCACTGTGCAATATTTACAGTATGAGGACTGGGAAAACTAACTCTATGGATGTGATGTCTATTTACAGTTTGCGATAGTGTTTCCTCTCTAGTTCTCAGTGATTTAGGTGTGACCAAGCCTTCTCTACTTTGTCACATTACGCGGGTTTTCCAGGTGACTCTTTTGGTGAGTGTCAAAATAAGACTTTATGGTGTATTATTGTTAAGATTCACTTTGAATTAAAAAAAAAAATGTTGATGCAGCTCTATTTGTCCTTTTTGTTCCGGCTCACAGTGTTGCAAGAAGCAAAATGTGACGTTACATTAGGAACTCTGACATATTGCCTCAAAGAATAATGTCTAACTGGTTTGGACAAGAATCCCCATTTTGATTTACATTTAGTGGAGAAATATCCCGTTTTCCCATGATTTCTTTTGCTGCATTACTCTCCTGACATTTAACATTTCCAGTGTTTGTCACACACAGCTGAGACCCATAACCGCCCTAATGAACATGCAAATGTTTAATTAACGTCAAAGTGATTGCTTAAGGTTATTTTTCCATCTCCAGGTTGGAAGCGTTCCTGGTCCTAGGCTGCCCCCCAGTGGCCATTAGAAAAACTGTAGTTACATCCGCGGATGTTCCGGCTAACGACGGTGCCCTAAAACGGGTAAATACACATTGAGTCCAAATCATAATGGCTCCATGTGTAATTTACAAAAACAGAATAAATTAAGAGGACAGTGTAAAGCAGTTGTGCGTGCCTAACTCGTCCAGCAGAGGTCGCTATACAAGTCCCTTTACGGTATTTTAACAGCGGAGGTTAATTTGCGCGCCTCTATTTATTTATTTATTTATTTATTATTTATTTATGACCTCGCTCCCTAATTGCTGTGGTCCCGTGTCTCGTGCGCACCTATTCGGTATTCCCCGTGGGCCCTGCGTGCGTGTGAGCCGCTTCCCATCCAACTGCGAGCCAAGGTGGTTTTGCCAAAGGCGGGCGCGCGCCGCCCTGCGCCACGCGGAGCCGCTGATGGGTGGACCGCGCGGAGCGGAGCGATAGGGCGCGTGTTCTAATCCCCCTCCACCTTCAGCGACGCCTCCCCCCTCCTCCTCCTCCTCCTGCTCCTCCTCCTCCGCCGCGTCTCCCCGCTCCCACCAGCCCACCCTCTCGCCCTGGACACGGCGGGACCGCTGCAATCCCCGTCCTCCGCTCACCGGGACTGGTCCAATGTATTATTTACGAGGCAAACTTCAGCAACTTGTCCCCAGGATATGGCTCCCGGCGTGAGGACTGGGCGGACCGGCCACCCCGGCGCGGGATGCTCGGCGCACAGGAGGGACCCCGGAGGAGAGCGGAGATGTTTGCGGAGCAGGTGGCGAGGCGAGGCGGCGGGGATGCTGGCCAACTGTCTGCTGTCTGCGGGGATGCTCTCGCTTCTGCTCCGGTGCGCTGTGGCCGGCGGAGGGTGAGATCACCGCGCCGAATCCACGCGTTACGCGTTAAGGCGAACATTTTTAAAGAAATCTGCCGGATCAGTGGATGTTTTGTTGGCTGTTGTTGTAATCGGCTGCACGGGTGGGTGGAATATCTGGGGTCCTCCTGTAAAGGTAGCGGAAAAGTCTTTTTTTTTTTTTTTTTTTTTTCTGATCGGGGCACCTAAAGGCGCTGACAGGCGCGCGGATTTGCGCAGTCAGGATTCCCACACGGTGACCGCACTGACATGATGTTTTGCGTGAGACTGTGGTTGCGCAGGGTTGGCTTCATGTGATGTAACTCTCCCTGTGTGTGTGTGTGTGTGTGTGTGTGTGTGTGTGTGTGTGTGTGTGTGTGTGTGTGTGTGATCCACCTGAGCCTGAAGCTCTTTTGTCCCTGAGATCAGATCAGACTCTGGTTCCCAGCTGGAAACTTGGCTGCCGTCTCGAGCCCAGATTTAATTACTCAGTTCTTCCTATTTTGCCTTTTCGCGACACAGGTCGAGGGTGGGAGTGGGAGTGGGAGTGGGAGTGGGGCTTGTTTGGTGGGACTGCGGTCACGGGACCCTCGGTGTTTTCAGAGCATCTGGGTCAGCACCAACGACGTGCGCTCAGTGTGGATCTGCCTGAGCACGAGGGAGAGAAAAGATCAGATTAAAAAAAAAAAAATACTACTGTCCGAGCTGCTCTGATTGGCTGCTCTGAGGTGGTCCAGCAGTGGACAAGAAAAGATGCTCCAAAGAAGTGTCTTTGTGTCCCCTCTGGTCTCACCTCTGCTGAGGATGCAGCCCCCCCACCCCCCCACCCCCTCCACACACACACACACACACACACACACACACACACACACACACACACACACACACACACACACACAGTCAGCACATTCATGTGCAAACACACGAGCGCAGCAGCACCTGAGCTGAGCTGGGGGAATCTGTCCGGCCTGTAATCTGGGATGGACGAGGACGTCCAGGAGGACAGACGCCGCCTTCGAATCTGTGTGTCGTGAACCTGGAAAAGAGGAGAAAGTCTGAGCTCCGCTACGATGGCGGCATGGTGCCTCGAGGAGAACACACTCCTGACTGGCAACACCGAGTTGAAGCGTCTCTTTGATGGGAGTCTTCCTCATCATTAGTGTTGGCTGGGGTCTTTTGGCCTTTGATGTTGTTCAGATCTCTTTGATATTGTCACTAATGTCTGCGTCTCCACCTCCATTGTCTTCAGGTAATGAGGGAAAAAGGCACCACCTGACCGTGAGCGTGAAGATGCCTCTCAGTCGCTGAACTCTGAGGATGCCCCGGCCGGGCTTTTGTTCAGTTCCTCACAGTTTTCCGAGCATTTTTTCTGCAAAGGTGATGCTATTTCCTGCGCTCGGATTGATCTCTAATTAGCCGGCAGGATTTCCCGTCCTGTTTATTGCTTTCCCGTTAGCTCCGGCGGGTTTAGTGACGCCGTGGGGAGGCGGTAAACAGCACAACTGCGGCGCCGGAGCACCGACAGCCTGCTGCTGGCAGGGATAACCCTCGCGACGCCGTCCCAGAGCCTGGATGGAGACGAGCAGTGCCGTCTGGAGCCATTTGCTCCTTCAAGGGCTCTCCTACCTGGAAGGTGAACGCTAACGGCGTTCGTTTCGCGCCTTTCGTTCCACTGCGGCGGTTTACCGCACAGCAGTTTAATATGCTAATGATGCCCATCAGCTGAGCGCGTCAGTGGTGTGTGTCACGCATGACGGAAGGCTGATGTCGATTCCCGAGGTGAAGGCCTGCCAGCGTTGAAGCAAACGCTACGTCGGCTGACTGCGGCCTGCAGAACGGTGACGTTTAGTGCACCTTTGTTGGTGCTCACCTTTGTAAATCCTCAGATCTGGTCCCTATGCCAGCATGTGTAACCAACGTTCGGGCGGTGATTTAGCAGATATAAGATCTGACACGGACAGAGGGTGCTGTGCTGGTAATCTCTCCGACGTGCGCACTTATCTGTTTGCTTCAGGCCTCCTTTTCTGTCACATCTTAGAGGAAATCTAAAGGTTTGTCCTTCAGCGCTGCAAACAAAGCTGCGAAGCTGCTACAACACATAGATGTAACGATAAGTTAGGCAAACGGGCGTCTAATTAGTATCATGGACCATCTGCCTCGTATTATCCCTCGTGCACTTCACTGCAATCAGGGAATATTCTGTGTGTGTGTGTGTGTGTGTGTGTTTTGTGCAGCTTCGGTACGTGTCTGTTCCTTCTTAGATCAGATCCAGGTTGAGGGTGGATGAAAGCTCTGGCTCAGGCTGCCTGGTTTATCGATACAGCCAGTAAACAGGTGGCGCCATGGCTGTGCGTTGGGGCCTGGTTGGTTGGGGGTGTTTGGGTCCAGCAGCTCAGATGTGTCTCGTTGTTCTCCAGTTTAGCCGGCACTGACCAGTTTTGTGCCGATGACCAGAAGATATCTGGAAACGCAGTTTGTTTATCATTTTGTGCAATAATGATGCTAAATGTGGCGTTTTCATGAGCCAGCTGCTAAATTAAATGTTTCTAAATCAGTTATAATTCGGGTAGATCAGCAGCGTTTGCCCGAGATGATGGTTTTCGTGGCCTTTGACGGATTTTGGAAGCGATTCATCGGCCAAGTGAAAGAAAGGGAAGTTAAGAATTTTAGAGGATTTTTTTCAACGGAAACGAATGTGACTTAATCAGACCAGATCTGCGGCTGGCATAAATGAGGAGGAGAGCGGGATGAAGAGCGCGGAGGGCTCGGCTCCTCTCCGGGAGGGTCATCAGTCGCGTCTCATAATCTCGCCGTCATTTTTGATCCATATAGATTTTTGTCTCCGATCATAAAAAAAAGAAAATCCCGGATCCCACCTTCAATTTGATGAAGTCTCCATTGCACTTAAAAATAGCAGTAAGCTACTTAGCTCAGTCCTGCTAAACTAGACCTCAGATGCTCTTTTACGGTCATTTGGGTTCATTTATCTGCTTTTTTTGTGTTTCTCCATCGGGACGTCTGGGAACGCCTCGACCGCTGGGAGCACATGTGGTTTATCTGTCGGAGGTTGACGACATCTGCTCCACTTTAGAAAGCAAATATATATATAAGCTGGCTGGTGACAATTACCTGTCACACGCTAACCCGTTAGCATCAAGTTAACATGCTACCGTGAGAAATGGATGGTTTTTAGTAATAATCTTCATCAGCATGGATCTGAAGAGAAGCCTCCCTGGGACCCTGAACTCGGGGATCCTCGGGGGACATTCCGGCTCAGCTGCGCTCTCTTCCACGTCTTTATTCGCTGTTGTTGTCCTGTAAAGTGACCACAGAATGGCACATTGTTCATCAGTGACCCTCTTTTTTTCTTGTGGGAGAATCCTCCAGACCACAAAGCTCAGAATATTTTCATATTGTCATGTAAATGGGAACCATTGTGGGTGGCTCATTTGTGTGTATGTGTGTGTGTGTGTATGTGTGTGTGTGCTACGGTAAACTGTATCTGGGACAGTTTCGCTTTTGTCTGTGTGCCAAAGTACACAAGTGAAAATGTTAAATGTGTGCTCCCTCTCTGGAACACCATAACTTTTACTACACATGAGGCAGTGCTGCAATGTCTTGTCTTTATTGTATATGTAGTTTTTGCACAATATAGAAAAACCTAAGCAAAAATGATAAAAATAAATAAAAATAAAATCTGTCATCTTCTGTAAGTATTAGCTTGTGTGCTTTAGGGATTAATTTGCCATCAGACCTCCCCACTAATTCAATAACTCATCTTTTACTAACTAAACGAGCCAGGGCAGCTAGATAAGGTCACCTTTTAAGAGAGAAATGCATCATTTCTAGTGCATCTGTCCATTCCAGCTCCATATGTCAGGGCCCAGAGGTCTCACTACATCCCCGGACCTTAAATTAATGTTTCACTAATGACGGCGTTACCTAGGAGACAGATCTCTCCTCGACACTGTGCGACATTACAGATTACTGGCGGTCCCAGTGAAGGTTGGATGCTGGGTGCTGGAGGGGAGGGCGGTACACCAGTGAGGTCAGAAGGGTGTCAGTGAGGACGGAAACCCTTTTCTGTGTGGGATGGGTGCAAACAGATTTGCAAAAGGATTTTACAGTTTCCACCGGCCCTTTTTTTGTGTGCAGAGTTCAGTAGCATCTTAAGATGGTCTGGCAGAGCGCGAAGGTTCCGATCTGGTGTTTGGTCCTTGGTCTCTTTTCTTAACCTTCTTTCACTTGTTTAAAACATCTTATTTCTATTCATTATCTTTATCCCTTTATATTTTTTTGCCTCTTGGTTTCAGCTATGACTTTGTTTCATTGTCGTTAAGGATCTGAGCTTTTGAGACGACCAGAAAACAGCAGTTATCTGCTAAAGCAGGCCAGTCACCTCTGGCTCAGGCGCCGCTCTTATCTAATATCTCCAAAAACGAGCGTGCATGATAACGTGATGCTGCGGCAGCCTAGCGCTGACCTGAAGGTGCAGCGGAGCCCCGCTCCCGGAGAGCTCATCCATCACGGCTGCTGCTGGAGGAGGCTGGGTCCACCTGCAGACTCCGTGTGCACCAGCTCCAGAACTCTGGCGCCACGACGCCCACTGATGGAGAAACGGCTCTTTTCTTATTAGTGAAACGCACCAGCGGGTTGACCTTTTAGTCCCGGCTCCAACCTGCAATCTTCTCTTGTAGGCGGTCTCATTTAACATTCCCTGAACTGTCCCAGAATAACAATTCATCCAATGCGCCTGCTCTAAAAATGGACATCAGGTGTGAAAAGATGGAGAGAACACAAGTGCGATTTCACTCACACCGTCAGGCTTGTCCGTTTCGTCTACGGCTCCGCCTCGCCGTTGCTAAACGCTAAGAACTGAGGGCAAAACTGACCTTCTGCTATCAACGTTTAAATCTGTGAACTGCGATGGAGGCGTGAGCTGTCAATCAGTGACAGCTGCCATTTGATTTCATTTTGTCTGGTGGCTTTTCCTGGTCGTTAGCAACAGGATGCTAAAGCAGAAGGACGCCAGAGCTGGATGGAGCACCGCTGTGGTTCTCCCCTGGAGGACTGATGCCGGCCAGTATTTCTGATGAAATCAGCTATAGCAGGTAACTGCAGCGGCCGGATGGCTGCAGATTGAAGCGGTGTGACTGAATTACAAACATCTGGACTCTCTTTCTCCTGACCTCAGAGAGGTTCCTGGAAGATTAGCAGGCTTATTCTCGCTTTTTTTTTTTTTAAAGCCACTATTGTCATCTTTGACCGCCTCAGCTAACCTCCGCAGCAGCAGCAGCAGCAGCAGCGAGAACAGGATCTGCTCGCTGTCGTAGTGCACGCTGGCGCTCTGCAGTCTGGGGGAGGGGCCCCTCCCAGCGGGTGATCACAGAAGACTGCTCTGACATTACACATTACAACCCTTCCTTTTTTTTTGCTGTTTTTTACCGTCTAGCTCCATTTTCTTCCAGCTCGGTCCTGAATAAACGCAGGAACATACTGTAATTAATAAAAGCCACGAGGCCATGTAGAAATAATTGTTTGGATGGCCTTCTCGCCAAATTAAGGATTTAGATATTTTTTCAGGAGAAATAAATTAGACATCTTGGCTTCATTTGCCAGTGCTGAAACGGGATCCATAGACACGCTTTAATGTTCATAGATTTAGCCTTTACATGTGGGATTAAAGAAAGAAAGAGAAACAAAACGTTTTAGGAAGTCTTGTTTCAGAGCCACCTTTCGTTTTTTCAGGATGGAAGGCGTCTGTGGCATGGCAGGACGATCTCTGACATCCTCTGAAGTCTCCCCGAAGGCCCAATTAGAATGTCAGAGGCAAGCCCATGTGATCACTCGCACCGTGAAACCAGAGCACCGCTGTCCACCCCCACCCCGCCCCCCCTCGCTCAGGCTGTCACAGGTGACCGGGCCCTCGCCACGCTAACTCGCCCTGTGATGTGGAAACCTCTGCTGCTCGCTAAAGTCACCGCGCAGGAAGAAATGACTTCATTTCACATTTCACTCGGGGTTGGTTTGGGATAGTGCTGAAAAAAATGGAGACATCTCCACTAACAACCTCGTCACAGTCTCCTTTTAGGTCATTTTATCCATCCGCCCTCCGTCCGCCCAGCCACAAAATGAGAAATAAAGTCGTTTCCGGCGTCGGGAGCTCGTTCCAGGGTCTCGGACACTCTCCCTCCCCCACCTCGGGTAGGTCAGTTCTTTTAATCGACCTCAGACCTCCGTTAAGGCGAGGCCTCCTCCTGAAGCTGCAGCATGAAGGTGGACACGTGCAGCAGACGGAGCACAGCCTCCGCATCAGAAGGTGAATATTCCGGCTGTCTGCCTGTTTATGGAGGTAGGAGGTGTGAGATGGGATTAGCCCGCTCCTACACCTGCAGATTAACCCCAATACTCCCTCCTCCGGTGACGTCCCGCTGCTCAGCCACATCCTCAATTTGTCTTCTGATTACCCCTGTTCCTCCAACATGAAATCCAGTGGCATCCTATTTTATTTCTCTGCTGCTTCCACCGCGGGACCGCGCGTGCCGTGTTTACCTTCTGCTTTTATCTCCTCCGCTCATCCTCTCTCCGCGCTCAACCTTGACAGCTCACAGACGGGCGTCGCCTCCGGGCCCCTCGCTGGAGTGAAGGATGACTTACTTTTGGTGGGTTTAATGGGAGCTTGATGGCCTTCAGTACCCTGCCGAGCTGTCTGACTCCCAGTCATCTCCCCCGACATCCCACCACAGTGGCACTCCTCATCTGATGGCTTCACGCATCAAAGGCATAATAAACCCTTAAATATTCTTAAATTTTTATATAGCATGAATTAGTCATGATTGAACGCTCAGACGAGTATTCTGTGATGAGCTGGACTCAGTCTTTTCTCAAATGTACCTGCCTGCGTGGAAGTTAGCTAATTAATTTAATTTTATTTTTTTACGTTTGACACAATTTTTTGATTCATGGTAGGAAACCCGGAGCTTTCATTAATGCTGAGTCATTTATTCTTGTATGAAATGCAAAAGGTTCTTTTCCATGTCATCCATAAAATGGATCATTTTTGTATCCAGCTACCATTTTAAGCATATTTTTTGGTCATTTTCTGAATGAAAGAGAGATGCTGCAGTAAAGGTGGCAGCTGAGCTCCATCATGTTACTTTCCTTCCAACAGTTTAGGACACTGGTGTGTAAAAGCTGGTCAGCCTGTCTGCAAACGCTTTTGCCTGATTGCAAATCTCCACAATTAATACAGAACCGCTATAGTGATGATCGTGTTCCTAAATCTTTTTCCCCTCCTGGAATTGTTGCAGCACTCTAATTTTTGAATTTACATAATGAGGCTGAGAAATCGATTAATTTGGCGGCTGTCTGCCCGTGTTCATCAAAAGTGTTTGAGGCAGCAGATATTTGATGCGTGGTGCAGCGTGGCCTGGACACTTCCTTCATCACCTTTAAAAAAAATGCTAATGGAGCCTTTGGGAACCCAAACCTGCGTGAACCTGATGTGTGTTAGCGGAATGAACCCTGCAGGGAGTAATTAAAAAAGCCTCAGCAGATCTCTGAGTTGATGGATGGATTAACACACACGCAGAGGCTGAGGCCCTTATCTAACAGGAAGGGCCACAGCGACACCGGAGACTCGTGTGGAATGAACAGGTCAGAGTTGGGAAGAGGGAGGAATGTTGTCCGTCCTCTCCTGTTTCTTGGAAAAGGAGCGATGATGATGATGCTGGTGATAGTGGTGCCTTGGTCTCCCACCTGATCCAGCAGGATGTTGTGAGCGATGATCGGTTTCTCTGAGCTCTTTCCAGTGACGTTCAGATCGGGGTGATTTGAAACAGCTCATGAGGAATCCAAACCCCCAGCAGCGCACCCTCGGACCAGGCAACTGGGAACATCACGTACGTTCACCAGCGTGTGAACTCCCACCTGAGCCTCCCGCCCACTCTCCCTTCCTCCCTCCTGGCTGAGGCTGGCTGATCTGCTCAATCCCAGCTGGACGTGTCTGAATGCCGGGCTACACCGGGGACGGCCTCTCGCTTTCTCTGACTTAAAGGCCTGAATGTTGGACTTAGCCGACACGGGTTTCGCTGCGCCAGGATGACGACCTTTTCCGAGCAGCGGTGGATCCTCATCAGCTCGGTCATGCGCGGCTGTTTGCGGTTGCGGTGCCCAGCTGAGAGGAGCACGTCTGCAGGCGGAGGCGGAGGAACCTAAACCTACAGGACGTCATCCACACGCTGAGCTTCACGCCAGCAGTTCTGTGGAGGTTCTGAAAGTTGAAAGAAAGCTCAGAGTTTTCACACGTGGTGTTAGGAATTCCAGCCCGGCGCGTACAGAGGTGGAGGACTTGGTTCGACATTAATCTGTCTGAAGTAAAATCAATGAAGCCCTACAGTTTGTCATAAAATAAACAGCAGGATAACCAATCTAGGTAGGCTGTTAGGTTGGTTTGGGAGCGGATCGCTCAAGGACCCAAACACTGTAGATTTAAATGATCGTTGGGATGGACGGATTGTCAGATCGGGTCTGCTGTTAGAAATCTAACCTTTATCGTAACAAAACGAGGACTCTGCCGTGATCACATTGTACTGGAGACATTGTAGAAGTTCATTTTCATGCTTTATGGCAACAACATCTGTGAGCAGGGCTCTGTGGGACTGTGCTCCACAAACAGGGAGAACACAGGAGGGGCTTCCTCTGAAGCGCTTGATCGGACTTTTTAAATTTGTTTCTGCGCTCGGAGGGTTCCATGCAGCATGCCATTGAATTATACTCCCTTGTTTACCATATTTCGTACACAGGAGAACAAAAACAGCTCAAAGCTAGAAGAGAAGCGGCGTGTAATGCGAGTGGATCAGCGGGAGCCCCGGCAGGGTCATGTCTGCATTCTGGTAGCTCAATGATAAAGCTGACTGCAGAGGGAAACAAATGAGTGTGAAGAGGATGTCTGCGGATTCTGAGCATGCTGGATGCTGCCGTTTCACAGACACGCGTCTGTCTGTTGACTAAAAACACGCTTCCCCTCAAATGTCCAGCAGGTCTGGTTTTTCCTGGAGGTTCCGTCTATTCTTTTACATTTTAAAGGCTTTTATTTATCCAACCTTTAAAATTGGGTCATTTGTTTTACCTCAGTTCCTTTCTTTGGGTGCTTTTTGCTTTTTCCTGATTTGGTTGTGGAGCAGCATGAATGTGCACCTTTTCTTTCTGCTTTTTATCATGTCTCTATTTTGCAGCACAGATATTTTTTGTCAAAAGGTAAAACTGAAGTGTTAGACACTAGAAAACAAGGTCAGGACAGTCACTATACCGAGGTTTTAGCTGGTTTTTTGATGTCGATAAACAGACCTAAAATACAGGTAATATTAGCAAACACCAAAACCAAGAAAGATAAGAGATAAAACAAGCAGGAGCAGAAGGAAAAGCTGGAGGAAGAGCAGGGACAGAGACTTACAGATGTGCAGACATGGGGATTAGACAGCTGAATGCAGGTAGAAAACGTCTGCACAAGGAAAGACATCTGATGGTGTGACGAGGGAATACAGCCAGCCGCAGCTTTGATGCATGAGATAGTGAAACCTGAATAACCTAAATAACAACTGCAGATGGGATCTTCCAGAATATTCCGCTGTAGTGGGAATTAGAGGAAGAATGCTGAGACAAATGGTAATATTGGAGACAATTCTTAGAACGGTAGGAGTCAGGTATCAGAAGTAAACTGCTCATGTACAGAATAAAAGGTAGGTAGTAAAAAAGGACCGTTGTCTGACTGATTCCTCATGAATTATTCATGGATTATTCACCATGACTGTTGAACTTTTTACAAATAACTGCTTTCTGATTGACCTCAATCTTTTGCTGGTCCTGATGATTATTTTCAGTTTCAGTTATCTCTGGCCCTCTTTTCCGGGCTGTATCCGAGCAGGTGGGAAACCACAGGAGGTTTCACACTCCAGCGGGACCTGGCGACGGTCCCGTGCACCTAAACTGGTGCTGTCACGCTAAGCGGGAGAGGAAACCGGCCAGGAAGTTCTCTTTCCATTAGCCTTCGACTGGCTGACCTTTTACTGGCCTTGTCTCTTTGTAAGAAAAAAAAAAACCAAAACAATTCCATCTCCTCCCACTCTGTTTTCCCTCTGCATGTTTTAAGGATGTATTAAGAACTGCAGCATAACAATTTCACTAATCACATTTTAGCATGTTAGCGATTTATTGCAAAAAAAAATAATTAACAGGGATTATTTATTCAGCACGAAGAAACCAAATGAATAATTCAGAGATTGATTTTTTTTTTTTAAGTGTGTTTAAAAAACATTATCCAGATTCTCTGGGGGACTGGTGGCATTTACCGACCCATTCAGAGTAAGCAACCTGGGAACCGGTTCGAGATCCTGTCACAGTTTTCATTCAGGGTCTCCAGTCAAAAAAAAAAGAAAAAAATTAAAAAAGATTGAAACAAGACCCGGTGAAACCAGAAGAGAACAGTTCCACTTTGGCTGCCCTGGAGCAATAGCTGTATCTTCATGGTCATCATCACCCCTCGTTCTCTCTCTCTTTTTGCTCTTTCTCTTTGCATCTTTTGCTCATCAGTGGCACCAAACAAGCTCACTTGAGTTCATTGTGTTTTCAGAAGGAACCTTATCTTAGACTGTGAACGCAGCTGCCATCTTTTAAATAATTCTATTTGTTCCACTTTAAAGAGTTTTTTTTCTTTCCTTCTCAAGGGAAAAACACAAAAGCCTGCCCTTGGTGTTATGTCTAAACCATTAAAAAAAACAAAAAAACCTTACACTTACAACACTGGCATGTAGATTTTTCAATCTATTATTTTTAATGTATTTAAACCTTGAAATAAAAAAAACCCCAAAACAACAACAACAACAACAACAACAACAAAAGAGTTGTACCAGACTGACTGAGAACAGACTCGGGTCTGCGGCCTCGTGGACTCTGTTGTGCGCTGACCTCATCCTTCATGTGTTGGGACGGTAGTTCTGCTCTGACATGCCGCTGAATTAACATGCACACTGCTTAGGCAATCAGATTTTTCCCGCTGACAGTTAATAACGCGGAACACTTACATAAACAAAGATGGATGTCGTGTCTCTGCTTTGTCCCACTGTACAAAAATCCATCCGCACTGCTGGCGCTGACCGCGTCCTGCCAGCTGTGGCTCAAGCGATTACACCGTTCAATCTGCCCACCCAAGGTCAACATTTAATATACACACACACCGGCAGGGACCAGGGGGATAGGACTCATTTTTTCTGCATACCTCAGTTTCATGTACAGTATTGTTGCAAATATCTTGGTGGATGAGTGGAAGGATGGATTACAGTCATTTCAGTTGTCTTTGTTCTTTTTCTTTCTGAACAGAAACTCCCACCTACGACGCCTCTGGATCCTCGTCCCCACAGAATGACCCCACAGCTGCTCCTGCTCGCCCACCGGCTGACCTGTCAGCGGTGGAGGAGGTGTCCCTCTCGGTCGTCCACGCTCAAGATCACTCTCTGTCCCAGGCTGAAGGTTTACCAGGGAAGCCCGTCTTTTCTTCTGTCCTGACTGTCGTGGCAGCAACTGTCAAACATCCAGGAAGTGCTGATCAGAGTGGAGCCTCGCCAACTGTCAGCATGACCAGGACTTACACCACCCAAAGGCCTTCACGCAGCTCCAGCCGAGACTCAGAGACGTCGTCCTCAGCATTGTCTGCCGGTGCTAGAACTCTCCCCAGCTCAGGTCTGATGTTATCCTACTATCAGGTGTTTCTGAACCATCACACACGCATTTCTAGCTGAGACCCTCCACGTGGTATATATATCTTCTTGGTTACCATCTGCGGTGTCTCTAATAATCAGACCATCTCCTGCAGAACAGGTTAACAATGCCGGTCCCCCATTTATAAATCAATGATGACATCCAGCCTTTTGCCCCTGGAAGCACCGAGGCTATCAGCAGCTGAGGTTGTGGAGTGAAAAAACAGTCCACCGTGTATCAAACGCAGTCACGGTATTGTTATGAAACTAACACCTACTTATTTGTCCCAAAACTGACATACCAGCTGTTGAAATCCAGCAGGAGACATTACCAAACTCTGACTTCAGCACTGCCCTTTAATCAGCCTGGAAGACTTCGGTTTCCAGTCATGTCGCACAGCAGCTGTTTAATGCAGCAGCGTACGGGCAGAGTCAGAGCTGAGCTCTCGGAGGAGCGGGAGATGCAGCGGTACCGGTCGTTCATCCAGAGGCTGCGAAGCCGTCGATCATTTGTGCCTTTTCCCTCCAGGCAAATCGTCTCTCACTGGAAAGCTAACACCTGTCCACTCCGGTGATGCGTCTGCAGATGGTTCTTGCTGATTTACCATTGACAGCAGGTCACACGAGCCCAATTCGTCCTGTTATGAGAACAAATTACAGCCAGGGGAGAGAAAGCTGCGATCACTAGCTTGAATCTGTTTTGACTTGTTTTTGCTCACACAGCTGAGGTCAGAGGTCAGATGGTTTCATCTATGGTCTGGTCACCGTGGCAGATGCAACTTCCTACAAATTAGTAGCAACTTCAGGGGTTGAAATCAGAAACAGGGTTGAAAATGTCTGCACTGGCAAAACTAAGGAGTTTGTTGGTACTGAAAATGCAATTTCTTTTATTCACCTGTGATAATAAAGCCTATAGAACAATATATAACAAAATACAAGAGTTCCAGCCCAAACTCTCCCACAAAGACTCCTTTTTAAATAGACTTTCTCCCCACTTCTGGTCTCATTAGATTCTAAAATCGAAGAGAACAGGCCTGATTTGTGAAAGAAACACTGGACACATCTTAGTCTTTCTCTTTTTTTATGTAGGAGTGAAATCAGCACTAATAAGATGTCTTTAATTTACCAGGAATGGAGTCTTTTCAGGACACTTAACAGCAAATTGTCCTTTTCTCAGTGCTGAACAAAGACACTGAAAAAAGGATTTTTTTTTTAAAACAACCTTTTTTAAAAAGAAATAAAACAAAACATTTTTGCACTATTACAAGCTTTCAACTCCTCTTTTACTGGTTTAAAAATCCCTCAGATTAAAAAAACTGCGAGCAAACGCCAGTACGAGGATTGGCAATAAATCTTGTTTTAATTTTGACAAAACAAATGACCGTCCCCTCCTTTGCTTCCTCTGCTGCATCTACAACCACAGTTGATGGGGAGGAGAGCAGTGCAGCATTTAGAGCTATTTTCAGCTTTTGGCAAAGGAGTAATAGCGCCGCATACAAAGTGGAAACCCATCAAGGCTCCGTTTTTCAAATGTGCTGCCTCGGAATTAGAAGCGAAGCCTATTGGTTTTGATGGGACGAATTCTTATTCACGAGCAGATGGGCCGTCATATAATCATTCGGCGCTGGCAGGCAGACAAGAGCGAAACGTGGATGTGTTCAATTCAAGCGGCGCTACTGTAACTGCCGACGGTCCCAATTCGCTTTGTCCAGCAGTTGGAGAACATCCTCCTCTTACATCTGATGAAGGCACAGCAGGGGGTGGAAAAAACAGACTCTGAATCTGCCCCTGGCTAATCTGCGGCAAAGGCCTGTATCAACCAGAGGAGGTCTGCCCAGTCAGAAACCAGTTTGTCCGTCTATAGCATAGTTACTGTAATGTCTTAACGAAAGCTTCCGCTTGGATTTCCTCTTAAAGCCAGCTTAGCGCCGCTCCTGTGGTCTGTCTGACTGTCTTCTTCACTGTCTATTAGCTAAGTTGTCTATTGTCCATACAGAGGGGGGGACACATGACCAACCAACTGGAACATCCAAAGCTGTTGCCCTGGCGTTCCCAAAAGTCGACGCTCCAGCCCCCTCTCAGCCAGTCGCAGTTACTCCTGCTGCTGGGCCCACCGAGAGGACACCTCAGGTATCACCTCTGCCTCCTCCGCAAGACACCTTGACAGCCTCTTTCCACCTCACCACCGCATCTCCCGCTTCGGCCGCCAAGTCCCCCGTGATCAGCACAGCTTCTCCGCGAGCCACACAGCTCCCACCCTCTACGGCACAGCCGGTGCCTTTCACCAGGAGATCGGCCACCACCACGGCCATTAGGACGCTAACCAACAGGAGGATGATTTTTACACCGCCTGGAGCCAGAACAAACATCCCGCGGGGGGGCACTGCTGTCTTCATTTCCCCTTTCACCACCACCACCACCGAGACGCCGCTGCAGCAGTGCAACATCACCGAGAGGCTGTGGGTGAAAACAGGTAAACCACATAGGGAAAAGCAGATGGGAAAAGTGGAACGTTTCCATTTCTCTAACATGTTCTGTCCGGTTTTTGTCTTGTCTTCTCTCCTCTATTTGTCTGCCTGTTTTTTTTTTTTCTGTTTCCCCATCTCTCATAGTCGTCTCCATCTATGTGAGAAGAAACAGGCTGGACAGCATTCAAAGGCAGAACCTGCGGAGGGGACTGAGTCAGGGCCTGCGAAAAGCTCTGAATGATAGTTCAGCCCAGGCTCAGGTCAGTTTTAAACACAAGTTTACAGAATGACAAGTCGTTTTTGGTTTTTTTAAGTCAGCGAACAAGGATGATAGACAGCATACACCAGGTTCCATGGAAACCGTCATTTGTCTGCCTTTTCTGACACCTGGCATCTTGTTTTGACCACCGATTGGTCAGTGTGTGCTTGGAGTGTTTGTGAAGAAGCAACTTGAATCAAGCTTGACAGACCTTTGTCAGTCTAAATCATCTGTTTAGAACATTTGCTTTCTTTCTTTTATTGTTGAGAACAGAACAAATATAGTATCCATGAAGAAAATCAGCTCAGTCTAAGTCTCACAGATGATACAATAATATGTGTGAATATACAGTACGTTATGTTGGCCATTGACTTGAAATGAGTCTGACTTAAGTTTATGAAGGGCCGCATGCAGCCCTGGTCTGTCTTTCTTTTACTCTTCTCCCCTCTTGCATCACTTTTTAAGCTCTTCCCTTCTTGTACCCGTTTCTAGCATTAGGCCTATAAAAAGCTACGCATGGTCACATGACAGGGGAGCACATTCCCAGTTCTTGAACGTGCTCTCCTGTCAGATCCAGAGAGACATCCACAATTCACGATCAAATATTCCACACAGCACGCCTGCAGTGAGCTGATGTGACGACAGTAGAAACAGAGAGGGGTTATAGAGGAGAGACGTACAGCCAAATGTACTTTTGCAAAGTGTATTTTTAGGAGAATCCTTATATGGAGTCATTTCATTCTGCATCAGTGAAAATGAAAGATGGTTTCGTCTTCTATCTGTCCCGAGTATCAGGTTTTGCATTTGCTAGTGTGCTAATGTGTGTTGTTTGGATTTGACCCTTTGTCCTCTTGCCATGTTTTTGCCTTCACATAATCCATCAGGAAGTGAATGCTTTCCTATCAGACGTCTTAAGGTTTATTGGTGCTATGAATTCCACACACCAAGGACCCACATGTAGGCTATCTGAGGAGAGATGAGGACTAATATAGAAATGAGGTTGAGTTAGGGAGTCCCTGAAGGTAAAGGCTGATGCCACTGAAGCAGGGGGTGCAGATCAGATCACAGAGGTGCAGAGGAAGAGAGCTTCTCAGGGTCTGGGGGGTTTGTCACGACCCCGGTTAGTCCCTTCTTTACATTGATGACACCTACACATTGACTTGATATCTGTTGTATACGTTGAACCAGACACCTCCAGCCCCAATAGCTGCTTTTCCCTCTGAATTCTTTCTTCTGGGACTCTACTTTAAAAAAAAGCCACGGGGCCTGAATCCTTTTTTTTAAACAGGACATGTGTTTTCTCGTGTGTGTTTTTGTGTGTGTGTCTGTGTCCTTTGTGAGTAGGTGTGTGAGTGAATGAACATGTTACCTGTTTTGACAAGTGAGAATGAAATCCATCTCTTCATTCTGCTCCCTGAATGTCACTGCTCTCTGTCACTTGTTCTCTGCCTGCCTGCCTGCCTGCCTGCCTGCCTGCCTGCCTCCACTCTTTCTGCTCCCATCCCTCTCTGTAGCGGTAGCTCTGGCTCCTTCGCTGCTCTCAGCTGGCAGCTGCAACTGCCTCGGTGTTTAATCGGAGACTCTGGATGTTGGGAGGAGAGCGGTGTGCTGTGCTGATGCTAAAGTGGCGATAAGAAACGTCGAGTGAATGAATTAAACTCTGAGACTAAAAGCTTTGGAAACTCAAAGCAAACTGCTTTTGGGTCTTGTAACAAATAACTTTATGCTGTTCCAAAGTGTTTGAGCTCTTACTTACAAATCTGCTGGCATTTTTTACGCTCCCCGAGATAAAGTAGTGTGTGTTTCTCTGGCGCGCCGGAAAGGCTGTCTTTTAATAACACCTTCACAGGGGTGAGGCCCGAGAGGATGAAGCAATAATAAAGGAGTCTTTTCATATGGCTCCTAACAAGGCTGAATGGAGAGACGGCAGAGAGAGCGGTGACTCTCTGCTGCAGAGATTTCGGGCTCTGGGCATTTTCAGCCAGCGGATCTCATTCAGATGGGCTTAGATAACTGACCTACATGGTTTCACCTTCTTCATACACTTCATTTGTTCTTGGCATGGCTATTTTCCCTGCATGAGGACCGAGCTCGTCAAACGCCCACTCTCACTGTTCCACGACGGGCTGGTGTCACCCGTGACACCTTAAGAATGGCAATGACCTTTCGGGTAAGAAGAGAAGCAGCGTTTGCCCTGAAGTCCCCGTTTATCAGTCTACCTGAGGTCTGCCCCCTCTTTCCTTCCCAGCAGCCTTTTCTCTGTCCTCTGTAATCACCCTCTGCTGCCCTCATTAGCAGCTGGTCAAAACACGCTCCAGAGGGCTCCATCACGCTAACACGGTTCAATATCGCTTCATCTGGCTCACTTTCCGCTGTATGTCTGATTGGCATCACCCTCTGATCTTGTCTGGAGGAGCATATCATGACTGCGTTTCCCCCCATGGCCATGGCAGATTTTTATTTTCGTTTCAAGACCCTTCGATGACAACCTTACAGAGGTGGACCCATTTCATTTGACAGGCGGCCGCTTTCTGTTTCAGTGTCCCAATAAGTCACAACAAGACGACAGTGAGTCAGCTTTAACACTTCAAAGTGAAGCTGTTAGATGGAATTCATCCATCTCTGATTTCATTATTCATTTCCCACATTTCCAGCGCAGCATGTCTTATTGATTCATTGATTAAAAAAACATTCAAATCGCTCACTGCTTTTTGACCTTATTTTACTTCACAATAGCCTCTGTGGAAGGAGGGAAGGAGAAAACTGCTTTCAGGAATTTTAATACGTCTGCAGGGAACCAGCGGTCGGCCAGACTTTAAAAGGAAAGGCTCCCTCCAAAATAAAAAATTCATAGGTTTTAGGGATTGAGGGATATTGGCTGAAAAGGTTGAATGGGATGGTGCTAAATCACACTTGTGGTGCTCCTACACAACCAGCTGTAATAGGCACCACCATCAATCCTGATTTTGCTGAGAAAACAGGACAGAGGCTGATTCCCACCAGGAGACGCCTACTGATAATCCACAAATTCACATTAGCCTGCAAATGGAGTCAGTCACTTCATGACATGTGCAGCTCCACCAGTGCCATCATTGCAGTTGTCAGTGTTCTGTTTGTTTAGGTGCGCTTTTTGTTGCATAGTTCTTTTAACCTGTTTTCACCGTTTAAATGTTTATGGCCTTGTTGTATTGAACAAATTCCAATCATTAATAATTGCATACATTTGGAGGATAACTCTCCCATAGTTACACTTTGTATTTTGCATCCAGGTCTAAGAATTGTTTCAGTACCCTAGTAAAAGCCGAAAGGGTCATGATTGTGTGTTTTAAAGAACTCTTCACCCCCCTCAGGTGGAGACGGTCTTTGGTTCTCCCAACATGACAGTGGCTTATCATGTGACCGGGGGCGACTCCGTTTACCCTCCCTCTGTCGTTCTGGATGCCTTGGAGTCATACGGTCGAGATAAGCTGATCGCAGATCTGCGGCAGTACCTCCCCATGGTAACGGCCCTGCCCATCCCAGTGGCACCATGGAGGCCCAACCCAACCAGCAGCTTTCAGCTGAAAACAGGTCAGCGTATCTTCATCGGAGAAAAGCCTACAGTTGCTGGTGAGCTCATGGTGGTTCTGTGCTTCAGTTCTGCAGTTTGTGGGCGCTGGAGACGATCCTCGGTCCTGCTGGTTCTTTCAGATGATGGAACAAAGGCTGGAGAGAGTGTTCTCTGAAGCGCGGGCTAAAGTGCTCACCACCAACAGCAAGCTGTCCATCCAGGTACGGCGGTGTCTCACCCTCTCAGCTGCGTGTAGGTGGGATTCTGTGGTTTTTGAAAGCAGGAGCAGACTTTACACTGGCTCACTGGGCTGATTTTATTGTGCTAACACAAGAGAGAAAAGGCATTTTTCAGATTCTTGTCGCGTATAGAACCTCAACCAAGTTCAGCGGGGGGTTGAGGGGGGGTGCAGAGTTCATTAGCCATTGTTTACAGCAAATCAGAAGAAATGAGGCGGTTTTGTTCCAGTTAGACATCAATATTTCTGTGTCGTCGGGTGGTTTGGAAGCAGATGGGAAGTGTGTGCTCTGTAAGCAAAACTGTCCCTTCGCGTATCAGCCTTTGCATTTTAAACATATCCTGTCTCTCTGATGCAAATGAATTGTTTTTTTTTCTCTTTTAGCGAGGCAGTGGGTCTATTAATTTTAATAAGATGCCACATTAAAGTGTTGTTCATGGGCAGATATAACAACAATTTTGTTTTCATTCCTGCTTTGCCAATTTTGTCCTATTGATGTAAACATTATTGATTCCCCCAGAGTTTTACAGGGTTATAAACATTATTTTCTCCCAACTCTTCCCCAAGATGCTGAACATCTCTCAGGTGGCATCATCTCCGGCTGTGTCACTAGTCTACGCGGTGAAGAACGGGTCTGTCTTCCTTAATGGAACCACCGCCTCAAACCTTCTCTGTCAGCTGTCAGCAGAGCTGGTGGGCTACTTCCTCTTCTATCCACCACTGATCGTCGCTGAGCGTAAGATACAAATCCCATACTTCATAAAACATTGTATTCTTTATAAGATATGTAATTGCAACTTACATACATTTGATTACAAATGTGTCATAGTCAGTTTGTTTTCATGGGTCCTGGTCATGGGACCAGCAGCCTCAGCAGAGAGGCCCACACCCTCCTCTCCCTGGCCACTTCCCAGCTTCTCCAGAACATTCCACAGGCTTTCCCAGAACAGCTGAGAGATATGAGCTCTCCAGCGTGTCCTACGTTGACCCTGACCTGGAGGTCAGGTCAAGAGTGACAAGCGCCTGTATTAGCTTCATCAGTTATGACTGTTTATTTTGAAAGAGTAAAATTGGAGAAATTACAAGAACTCAGCTTCAACACTTCTTGTTGTCGTTTTTTTTTTTTTTTTTTTTTGTGCATCGATCGGCTGAACAGCCACAGTGCTCCCACACCAGTCAGGGTTGGTGAGTAATCTGCCTCGGGGTTGAGCAGGCAATCTCACAGATGGAAACCGCTGTTTAATGCGATGTTTGGGGAGACATTCATTACCTAAATGAATAGGAACTCACAATGTTCATCCTTTACTGGCATAAACCCTTTGGAAAAACACACTGGTGTACATGAAGACAATGTAGCTTTTGTGCTCTTGTGTGCTGCACGTCCAACCTCTGTGTTCAGTGCAGTGGTCTCCCATCAGCTGCAGCGTGTGAGTCTCTCCAGACTTTGATCAGATGAACAGGACGGAGCTTTGAATATGCCGGATCACACTCAGGATCACAGCAGGAATTGGGTCAAAGCATTGTCTGCACGGCCGTAACTGAGCCCTCTCTATGCTTCTATTTTAACTGTCCTGTTTTCTGAAGCCCGCTGGGTTTTAATGGATCTACTTTAACTTCATGGAGTGTAGTTGACTTAACTACTGTGTGATCTTAGCTGAATTTAGATGAGGTAAAAGAGCTGCTGTTTGGAATCATCCCAGTTTGACCTGGAACACTGGAAGCTACTTAAGAAACGGATGCTGTAGCTGCAGAGAACCTTGAGGTTTGGAGTGTAATTCATTTGTGTTTTTTACGTCCTGAAATAATCTGATAACTCCAAACAATGCCTGCGTTTTTTTGGTCAAGTTTTTGGAGATGGCTTCTCTTGTTTCTACCATTGAGAGAAGTTTCAGGGAGAGGTTATTAATGAGCAGGAAAAGTGAAAAAGGACACACCAAGTAAAGCCCCCCAGAGAGAAATGAGTGAGAACACGAGTAAGACGCGTTTGTGAACAACTGAGCGACAACCCAACAGCGATTTTGCCCTGTTTACTTCTCTCACTGTTCACGGGAAGTGTGAGCATATGCTGTCAGCGGCTGCCGCCTCACTTCAAAGCCAATTACTCCAGTAAATAATTAACAGTGTGGGATTCTTGCGCCACCTTTGGCTCTGACGGGAGCCAGGCACTTTGTTGTCCCTGCAGTGCTCTGTAAGCTGGAATGCTGCCGTTCTCCTCCCGCTCCTCCCCTGCTCTTCAGCAGAGTCCCAGGTGAAACAGGAGCACCCAAACTGAGGACCGAGGTCCCGGTGTAAAATAATAAATCTTGGAACAGCTTTTTGTCAGATATATATATTTGCGACAACCGACAATGAGCTATGGATGCTCTGCAGTCTGAATATCCATCAGACAGCAGCAGAGGCTCATGGACATCAGTTGAAAAATGCATTCATGGAAGCATCGTGACAACTGCTCAAAGGTCAGAATGCTGAAATCTGGACACATCTTCTTCTAGCACTTCCTGGAAGACGAGCAAAGAGAAGAAAATTTCTGGAATATTTCATTTTTTTTTTGCCAACGATATGTTGGTAGAATGAACAGTGACATCTGGTGGCACACTGGAACCAAAGCAAAGTGAGCCATCACTCCTTTCATGTCCTCCTGTTCACACACAGTCCAGCGTTACAGTGTTTCTCCACAGTTCTGGCCTGCAGCACAATGGCCTAATCAGCCATAAAATAGATGTACCAGACCAAACACTCCCCTCCCTTCTGCAGGTCTGACATGTGGTAATAACAAGGCTTTAAACGGGAAACTCTCGCAGTGTCTAAATGCGAACTATTTCTTTGTTCAGCAAGATGTTTCCGGGCATTTTTACACGGTCCAACAATCGTCTGACCCGAGAGAACAGTGCTTGATGTTTTTATGTGCTGGAAGCCTGATTGTGCTGACTGATCTACTGCATTTTGACCTTGTGTGCATGTGTGTGTGTGTGTGTGTGTGTGTGTGTGTGTGTGTGTGTGTGTTTTTGAAGCAATGGAATATCACAATCTGAACACATCACTTGCCACCAGAGACTACTGGGTTATTACAGGTAGGAACACATTTCTGTTTTTTGTCTATTATGGTTTCAATTTGTTAATATTGTAACAGCATAGGCAAATGTTTAATGTAATAAAATCAGTAAATGTGTGAGTAAATCTGACATAAAACTCATTTCATTGTAAATATGCTTAGGGTTAGTGTGAAGAGAGTCCTAAAGCTCCATGGAATGGGCTTCATGTCTACGTCTTCCATCCACTGGAGAAATCCCAGTTGGGTCTTTGTCTAATGATTCATCGCTGCCGTAGCAGGTTTTGCTTGTGAATCGATGAAGGTTCTTTTTCACAACATCATCACTTTATTTTGCATCAAAGCACGACTGCTGACATTAATTATTTGAACCATCACATTTACCGGAGCAGTTAGACACATAATGAGTCTTTACATTAAGTGTGTGTGTGTGTGTGTGTGTGTGTGTGTGTGTGTGTCCTCATCTTTTATGAACTGTAACATGATTATGCTCCAGTGTTCCACACTGCTCCTGGGAACTCTCCCTGTGATACTCAAATACAACTCCTAACCCCTCTGAGTTGGTTCAAGGTCGTTCCCTTGATAATAAGATTTATTTACCGCAGACAAGACGTTGGACAGGGAACATCCCTTTTTATCTGTTGATGAAGCCGGACAGCTTATAGGTGCTCTCCACCACAGGAGGACGTGAACATTGTACATTAGGCTTGACGGAAGTGTAGATTTTCATTGAACCTTGAGAATCAGTGCTAAATTTATCCTTTTACCTCCTCCTATTGTTCTCTTCTTGTTGCTCGCCAATGCTTTTTTTAACCATCTGGCCATCTTTTTCCTTCCATCTACACTCGCAGTCATCCAGGACGTGGATAACGCTAGCTTGGAGGGACAGTACCAAAGCTTTGCCAACCTAATGGAGCAGCGTCTGGCAGAGCTGTTTGTGCTGGCGGGCCGGCAGGGGACTCGTTTCAGAAGAGCTACCGCTGTAGGCGGCTTCACAGTGCAGGTAAGAGACCAACGCCATGGGGCCACATGGGGAGCACTTCCCACTTTCTACTTCAAGAGTAAACAGCCTGTGATGTGCAGGGTTAGAGCGCAAACGCTCATTAACGAGAACATTAATCCAGCAGTTTTTGGGGCTTAAACTGCATGAATATTTAATGAAATGCTAACTTTGGTACAAACTCGCTGGCTTGCACATGATCAGTCCCAGTCAGCCTTTGATAATTAAAGCTTTAATAAACTCATCGACAGACTGCTTATCAGAACCAGCTTGGAGGTTAAATGTTTAAAAACTCCTTCCTTTTGCCTATCCACCTGATCCTCACAGGCAAATCCACACATAAGCACTCGGTTTTACTTTGCCTCATTGTTCCCCTCTCCTCTTGATCAGATGGTGAGCATCCGCCGGATGTCTGGTTCCAGGAACCCAGTGGAGATGACCTATTACGTCCAGCACAACGGCGTTCCTCTGGCTGGCGCGTCAGCGGCCAAGGTCCTGAACACAGTAGACTCTCAGACCATGGCGCTCACCTTGGGCTACTTCGTCCAGCTGCAGGCAGAACGTAAGCACAGCAGCCCTCTTCCATTCGATAAGTAGTAGACAGAACCGCTGATAGACACGCTAGCCAAAGCCCGTGACTCCAGCCCATGAGTCTAGAAAGAGGAGCAGGTGTGGGAGTGAGTGGAGAAGGGGAGCTAGGATAAGAGGAGACCTCAAAGGGGATGGGAGAATCTGGGCCAGGGAACAGCAGTTCTCAACACCAATGTAGCATCTATCATTTGGAGCTTTCGTCAGAACGTGGCTGCACATCTGTTCTTCTTTACCCCAGCCGTGGTCAAGAACCCGCCCAACAACCTTTGGATAATCGCTGCAGTGTTGGCACCCATCGCAGTGGTCACCTTGATTATCATCATCATCACAGCTGTGCTGTGCAGGAAGAATAAAAGTGACTTTAAAGCCGATGCCATCGGCAACCTGAACCCCCGAGCTAAGGTGTGAAGCTTTCTTCCTCTCTCTTTTGTCAATAGCATTACAGTAGATGATTTACAGTTATCCCACTCCTCACAGGAAACTAGAACTAGTTCACCTAACAGCATGACCTTTATATTGTAACCTGTCTTGATGTGTTCTTCAAACACATTTACATTTGTGTTCTCCACCGCCACGAGTGTATATTTTTGTATACATCATCTAAGGCATTACTTGAGAAGCTAATTAGCTAATAAATAAAAATAGAAAATCATTAGTGGCAGCCCTAGAGAGGGTTGTTTTTGCCTTTGTCTTATGGTAATTGTGTTTGCAACTGAAGAGGAAAATGTCATTTTGAACTTGTTCTCTCATTTTTAGATGACATATCGGAGAGATGTGGGCTATTTCCACCAGGTATCTGCCTCTCAGTCCTCCTTCTTACTGATCCATGTTTCCATATTGGGGGCTCAACTGTGGGATTTAAAAGGGATTGTGGGAAGATGCCACATATGATAGATTTTAAATACATTCTGCCGTGGAGAAACAAAACCTCAACAAAACACATTTTCCCGGCTCAAAGTCTATTTCCTGTTATTCTACAGAGTGGATTTTTGATGTTAAACCTAAAAGATGGAGCTTTACAGAGCAGTTATTATGGAGAGCGCTTATCTGGCAGAATTAATGTTTGTATTATTGTTGCATTGGGGCTCTCAAGGTCATACTCAAAGTTATCTCTCCATCTCTGTGGCTGTTGTCTTTTCTGTTGAGCGGGGGCTAGATTCCCTGATAGATAAACAGAAACACGTAGTGGAACAGTCAGCGCTTCTGCCTGGCTTTATTAAATTTCATAAAGAAGTAATGACATCATTTATATAAAGGAGAAGAAAGGACATCAACAGTGCAGTCAGAGTCTGCACATTTTAAACTTTTGCTTTAAACGCTTTTTTAAATTAATTTTTTAAGACAAGCTGCTTGTTCCTCCCATTTGTGATTCTACCACAGCACCACTTCCTTTGATTTCACACCTAACTTGTCCATCAGCCTGTCCAGGGTTTCGACTATGCCAAGCAGCACCTGGGCCAACACGGAGGCGACGAGGAGACGCTGCCTGCTAGTCAGGATACCCTAATGATGTCCTTACAAATTCGGGATACGTCATTATCGCTGGAAAAGGTGCTGCAACAAGACGGGACGGCCAACAAGAAAAACTTCACTACCGACAAACAAAAAAGGTATTAAAGCACAAGAGTTCCTCATAATGATGTCAACGTGATGCAAATCATGGATGCACATGTACACACACACACACACAGCCTGTCTTCCCCCTCTGTACTAATGTTTATACAACCAAGCTAATGACTCATGCCACCACTTAGTGCACACTGATTTTAGAGTGAAAAAAGGAAGGATTCATTCATAAAATCAACCTGCAGACACTGCCAGGGTTGTTGTTGTAATTCTGTGCATACATTTCGGTTGTCTTAAGCCCCTGTTTCTCCAGTTTTCGCACACTTACACACACGATGCATAAAATTCCTTTGATTTTGCTTCATCATTTGTAAATGAATCCCTTCACTGGCGCCAAGGTCACACAGTGCCCGCAAACCCCAGGTCGGGATTAAACACACACCCATCTCCTGTTGCCAAACACATTCTGCACACGTCTGTGAATCGGTGGCTCAGCTGAAGTTCTCCTGCCTGGGCCACAGCGGGGAGGGCACCGGCGTGGCTGCGTCTCTCCGCTGCTGTTATCATTTTTACCAGACAATTAGGCTATAGTCTGCAGCGCTTTGATGTCACTGTCGGCCTCCTGCTCCTCTGAGCTGCCTCTTGATCGCCTCTAATTCCAGCCATGGTTCGCTTTTTCAAGCAAATAAAACAAGAACCGGAGAAAGCTGTTGTTTGGCTGGCTGATAACTGGCTGCAGCCAACCTTGGGTGTCTACAAAGCAAATTAACAGCCACATAAATAACAAACGATATAAATAACCAGGTTTCATTAAGGAAAACACACAATCAATGAATGAAACGCACACAGCAGCTACAGGGTTATTCAAAAAGACCTAACTGATCTAATTTTTCTTACCTGCTGTCTACACAAATACTGAGTACTTTTGGATTCGGTCAAATCTTTCAACAAAAATGCATTATGTCTCGATTTGGGCTTGAGAGATGAGAGAGGAGGTGAGTTTGTCGAAGCTGAGGGTGACATAACCTGGCTTGGAGCCCAGCTTCCGGATAGCTCACCGCCTCTCTTGTTGCTATGGTTACTTGCAGCAAATTGCCGAGCGAGGATGGTTCCGTCATCAGCAACGAATCAGAGAGGCTGAAAGCCGGCAGGGGCTCGACGGCGCTGAAAGTCACAGCGCAGCAGAAACCGACAAAGGAGGAGACCCGCAAGAAGGACGGTGAGAGTCCAGAAAGCGAGAAACGAGCTCGGGTGTTTCACCAGAGCTCCAATAAAACACCGCTGCCGAGAGGAGCCGCGCAGCAGTGATCAGGGACGGACCTGATGAATATGCATGAGACAGACACCGCTGACATGATCCAGCCTGTCAGACCATAGGCTGCTGTACACACACACACACACACACACACACACACACACGCTTAGTGACACAGATGTGGAAAAAGACAATTAAATGTTACTCCTGTGAGATAGCGAGAGGGAAATATTGGCCATGCTAATCTTGTCCTCTAAAACTAAACAGCCTGAACATGTGACGGTCGTGAACCAGCTGAATCCAGTTCGGACACCCTCTGCTTGTAAATGTGATCATTTTTTTGTTCCAGTGGGCGCAGTTAAATAATTCAAGAGCTGAGTTATTGAAAACCGATGCAGACTCCAGTTTGTCTGATATTTAATAAAGAATTTTGATGCAAAATCACATATAAAATGTGAAGGCAGTGATTATCTGTTGAGGTCTGTTTCCTGCGTCTGCTGCCCGATTTATTTACACAGATGAGTGATGTTTGACAGAATCCTGCTCTGCCTGGCACAAAGAGGGAGGGAGGTGCGAGAGCTTGTCCCCCGCCGACTGACAGCGTCCTGATTAGAGGTATTTGTAGTTTCTCAGTGACTGAACTGCCTCTCTGCTCCTCAGATCCATATGACACCTCCTCCGGCTCCCTGCAGCTAATTTCCATAAAGCCTATGGCGGCGCAGACCAACTACTCGCGCGCTGCGTCCTTCGAGGGCAGCCGGGACTCAAGAGCCATCGGCAACGGAGAGGTGACGCATACAGCACATCCTGTAGCTACACATTTGGAGTCACACAGACTCACACATGCATGTATGTACTCTTTCAGGCCAGGGTTACAGCTCCCACTGTGTGATGTCCTCACTGCTCATTTGAGACAACAATTGCTGTTTGTGCACATTTAGCAACATTTACCGCTTAGATTGATTAGGGGTGGGGGTTTTTTTGCCTGCGTTGTCAGAATGGCCAAATCCACAAAGACCTGATGAAGCAGATTGTTTTATACAGTAGTTTGCATCTTAATATCCTAATATCACTAATGCTCTTTTCACTGCTACTGGAAGCAGGAGTGTGAACGGTCTGAAATTCTCTGCAGAGGTCATAAGAGTCACAATAATGGTTCTTACATCGTCACCGCAGCACAGTCAGCACGGTTGTGGTGCAGTGATGGCAAAGTCCTTGTTTTTTTTCCTTGTTTCCTCACGCAATCCAGAAATTCAATTGACTGGATACTTTAAACTGCTTCTAAGTGTGTGTGTTTGTCCTGTCCTGAGGGTACTCCTGCCTCTCACCCAGGAGACGCTGGGTTAGACCCCAGCACCCCCACCCCCCCTCAGTGACTTCGATCATCTGCAGTTATCAGAAATGCTGATTTAAGACGTGCTCATCGGTCCCTGCAGGTGAACCTGGCTCTGAAGCAGAAGTCAGACATTGAGCACTACAGAAACAAGCTGAGGCTCAAGGCTAAGCGGAAGGGCTATTACGACTTCCCCTCCGGCGAGGGCAGCAACAATGGCCATTCCTTGGTGCAGACGCAGCCGCCCAGCCACGAGAGGACAGCCTTCGACACTGACAGACCCCTGCAGCCCGACGATGAGCAGGGTTCTACGTACGCCAAGTCCTACAGGAGGTGGGTGGAGAGTGAAGGTTGTCGTGAACTGTCCAAATTGGATGCTTTAGAGTTTTTAAACATTTTAGGGACCTTTATGACATTCCTGTGTTTTGAACATGGGGTACAGGTCTGCAGTGTGTTGGCTCAAGCTTCTAGAACAGTACAGTAACAGATGCTGCTCCCTGGTGTGGGCTTCTGGTTGAAACCAGGACAAAAACCCACACTGGCTTCATTCAGATCATCATTTTGCACTGACAGAGATTTTATTTTAAATAGCAGGCAATCCCAGGTGGGCCAGCTGGCCTATCGCAGCAGGCAGAGTCTGAGCAGCCCCAGTCCTGGAGGAACAGAGATGGACCTGCTGGTTATGAGGGAGAGACCCAGGAGAGGGATTCGTAACAGCGGCTACGATGTGAGTCCCATTCATCTGGCACTGAACACCTGAACAAGGTGTTAGAAGTATACAGCAGCAAAAGTCCGTTTTTATGATGGAAGATCCACCCTGGAAACATAATTACTCATTAGGGCTGAATCTGCCCCTGTATTATTTACAACACAGCTGCTGAGTTAGAAACCACTCATAGTAAAATATGACTGAGTGTATAGTTTTAAATATACCCCAGTAAGCGAAGAGGCGAGACTAGATCATTTATAATTAAGAGGTGGGCTTTACAAGAGCATGTCAT
The DNA here is from genome assembly GCA_000180735.1 of Tetraodon nigroviridis. Lineage (NCBI taxonomy): Eukaryota > Metazoa > Chordata > Actinopteri > Tetraodontiformes > Tetraodontidae > Tetraodon > Tetraodon nigroviridis. Next base: position 679,370 of record CAAE01014773.1, read on the forward strand.
TTTTAAAGGTAATGCATCTGAGGATGGCTGGCTTACGCTTCCACCCTTTTATTGTGCCATTACAGCACAAGGCTATGGCATGGCTTTCTGTCGTAACTTCTAGTGTGTCGAAGCTCTCCAGGAGTAATGGAGCAGACCATTTGAAAAAAGGCGTTCTTGCTCTGGACTGTCACTGTAAAAAAAAAACAATAGGAAGAGTGATGAAACTTCCCTGAACTGCTTCTTACCTGTCGTTTGATGGCAGCGTGAAACAAGGAGCATCTTAATCAGGTTCTGGAGCGACAGCAGGCAGGTCTTAACGTCACATTCTCTGCAAATTGACAGTTTGACATTTTTTTCCCCTTTCCTACTGTGATGTGGATTTTCTTTCATTTTATCAAAGATACGGCTGACAAACAGACACAAGCTGCGTTGTCACTTTTCCAGGCCTAGGTGATCACAAGAGGGGGCTGGTATAAGCAGCAGGCTGCAGTTCAGCATTGTTGGGGGGACTGGTTTATGAGGTGCAGGAGGTACTCTGGCTGCCCTCTGCTCACAAAGAAGGTGGACAGCCTTGACTCACTCATCCATTTATCATGGGATGTGAGGGCTGCGGAGATGAGAGAAGGAGGGAGAGCAGAGAGTAAAACGGACTAAGCATGTTTGAAATGTAGAGAGAATGGATTTGTGCTCTAGCTGAAAAGGACTGAGATGGAGAGAACCCATCTGGGGGTCCGGGAAACTGTTGGGTTTTTATCTTACCTCCTGATGTTCCTTCATGTCTCAGACCGAGCCTGAGATGATTGAGGAAACAAATGTGGATCGCCTGATGGGGTCTCGGCGATACACGTTCGGCCGGGGCCTGAAAGGCCACTCTGAGACGTCCAGCCTGAGCTCGCAGCCATCCATCGATGAGGTGAGACATCAGATGCACCTGCTGCTGGAGGAGGCCTTCAGCCTGGCATCAGGGGGCCAGCCCACATCCGGAAGGCATTCCCATCACCACCACCCATCTCCGGATAAGTACAACCACGTATCTTCCCCACTCCCATACACAGAAGTGGTGACCAGTGCCCCAGGCACCATGAGCAGACGGGGAGGCCTGCAGTGGGGGCCCTCCTACGGGACTGATGTGTATCAGTGTAGCCTGCCCAGACCGGTGAGTGGAGTCGGACTGCTGGCATCCCTCTGAGGGAGGGGCTGACGGAGCCAATGTTAATGTTACCTTTTCTCTTTTGAAGGCCTTTCACTTCACGCAGCTTCCAGAGATCGCCATGGGTTCCCCTCCCCCTTTACCACCTCGCACCGGTCCTCCTCTAGGGATTTCTTTAAGACGGTAACGTCGATAAATCTGTCTCTCTCACTCGCTCACTGTCTTTCTCTCTCTCTGTCACACACACACACACACACACACACAGTGCAAGTAGATCAGCGTCCTCAGTCTAAAGTCCACTGTATCTTCCTCATTTATTCACATTCAACTTGATATTCAGGCAGTAGATGTACACTAGATAATGTGCTGTAACCAGGGTGATTTTAGGCTTTGGATAAATTTGAATATTGCACTAGTGCACGGAGACACAGGCAGAATGTTAATGAGGCGTTCTTCTGGCTTCGCAGAGTGTGTCTGCCGTTTAGTGGCACTGACTGTGCGTTTATTTTTCTCTTGTCCTCTGTCCAACTCAGCTCCACTTCTGACTTGGGGCCTAAGGGAAGGAGCTCAGAGAAATCTGTCATGGAAATGCAGCGTCAACGTGACAGCAGCCCATATGGGCCAACAACCAGAGCAGCACTTCCATCTATTACTGCGGAGCAGCCTGTGTCCAATTACTCAGGTAACCACACCAGGAGATCTCCTTTCTACGCTGCTGACACGATAAAATCCCTGAATTTAATGGATTTTCAATAGATCTAGTTCCGACTGTCTCTTTTACTTTTGCTTTGTGTAGGAAATCCAATAACGGCTGTCTACGCCATCCCAGCCTCCAGGCCGGGCTATATAGACAACTTTCTGTCCACGCCGCCCACTTCCTACCACAGTCCGTCTTGGATGTCCTACCCACCTGAACCTGATGATGTTCCACCACAGTGGGCAGAGTCGGTACGCCTCGTTTGTTAGTCAGCGTGAAGGTTACTGCGTGCTCCCTCAAGCTACAGAAATAGAAACAATATAACATCAGTGGGTTGTACTCGACCCCCAACATCAAATCCTGCCTCCCCCAAGCCGTCCAGTAGAACTTTGTAATATTAGGTTCTGCTGTATTTAAAACAATATTAACAATAATAAACCCGACTCACCGGTTTCACGCCCGCTCTGTGTTTCAGTTGCCCTTGCCTGGATATGTGGAGGCTTTTCCTCATCCTCGCTACCCACAGAGTAGCCCCAACCGACTGTCCCTGCAGTATAACCACACAGCGGAGCGTCCCCCTGCCTCCCACAGCACAGTGTCCCAGCAGAACCTGCCCTCGGTGAAGGACATGGACACCATGCCTCTGAGCAGCCTCTCCACCTCCGCGCTTGTGCGGGCCATCCGCCAAGAGGTGGCCAAACTGGCCAAGAAGCAGAACGACATGTTTGAGTTTTAATTCCGGCCCCCGGGGTCAGGGGGAGCCGAGGAGCTGTGGAGACGGCCAAGATGCTGTCCTCCAACAGACACGTTTTTCTACTGTAAAATGAACTTCTGGAACCACTGACAGATCTCATTTCACATGCCAGACAGGTATTTTGCAACTCCTGAGTTTTTTTTACATGATATTTTATCCTCTATAATGGTGACCCTCGTACATACAGCCCTTCTTTGTTGCTATGTCAATAAGATATTATGGAGACATAATGGAAATTAGTTTATTTCCCCCCCTTTTTTTAATGAATCAACATCAAGTAAGAGGAAAGGATAAAAGTAGTGTCATTATTTGTTAAGAGAGGTCAGATTAAGTAACAAAATATGAGCATGTACACAATTGTGACATCATGTGGTGTGTGTGTGTGTGTTACAATCTCCTACAGGATTCAGTCTGTCAATTCCACACGTACCCTATAGGAAAGAAATGAACATTTCCCCCACTGTGGCTGACTCATTTACAACATTTCCACCCTACAAAAGACTAAATACTGGTTGTATTTAGATGGTTTCATTTTCATCGAATTGAGCAGATCTTAACTGACAAATGGAGTTGTTTTGTGTTTAAACAAAAACGTTGACACAGTTTTTAAGCATTGATTTATATCACTATTTTTTAGATAAAAAAACAGGAAATGTGCCCCAAAAGCATCCGACTGAGAAGAATATCTCGCCCGGTTTCAGAGAAATTTGGTTAAGCCCAGAAGTGTTTCAATAACTGTCATGACCTTTGATGTGTAAGCTTTCATTTTTCACCCCCAAAAATGTAAATGCATCATTTTTTACTGTCCTGGCACGTCAAAAGGCATGAATTTCATGAAAAACTACAAAGTCAATGCCATTTGTTGGCTTAACGAGAGCTTTTCTTGCAGGTTTTAGGTGCACAGATGCTGATGCCATGATGCGTGAATAATAAACAGTAAAACTGTTGTCATTTATCAAACTGGCACATCAGTTTATTGACAAAGTTAGTTTTATTTTAAATAAATATCAAAGTCAAAGTAATAAATCCATGCCAAAGAGAAAAGCATTAAAGTTACCTAAATTAAATGGAATAAAAAATTGAAAGAATAAATTAAGATCTGAGATAAATAATAAAAACAGTCATTGCAGTTGTCAGTAAACGTTGCTTGGGAACCAGCTCTGCCTGTGGATGAATACATGTAGGTTTATGGCCAGTGTACTGCAATATGTCTGTACAATGTTACTTTTTTTTATTACAAGTCACACAGAATGCTTTGCAGGTTATTCTGAATGTTTTCTTCAAGAGATGCTGTGAAACTGTCATTCCTGTTGCCTCGTCAGCATCTTTCCACAGAACCGTCCTGCTGTCTTTGCTGGATGAAAATGTTTTCAATTGTTCTTTTGTCTATTTACAGCCAATATCCAGTCATCCCTGTTGGACTGTGTGTGTTTTGGGAAGTATATGTTTAAATGCAAAAACATCTTTGTGGGTGCTTATTTTCCCCAAGAGTCCTGGTACCTGTAATCAAGAATACATTAAAACAGTCGCAGCGTGAACAGAAAAACTCTGGAAATGGGAGCGATTAATGGTAAAATAACTAATTATGAGTGTTTATTCTATATGATGCAATATGAAGTGAGCTCTATATACTAAACATTTACTTTTTTGTCTTCCTGACTGGCTTTCTTTTTTGCTTCCTGTCATTATTTGATGTTTCTCTAAGGATGGTGTGCAGGAAAAAAGACCTAGGGATAGAAGAAGTAGAAAAGTATAAAGGTCTAAAAGTTTTTTTTTTAATTTAAACACTCTTTGCCTTCAGTGTGGCCCAGTTCTGCAGGTTCATTAAACATTAATGTTACATTAGATCTAATTAACACCATCATCACCTACCCAGAAGAGAATAGAAATCTAAAAATTAATTCAGGAATAACTTAATCATCCAGAGCCCTAATAATAATAAAATCTTAATTTTTGTAACACATTACCTTGCCTTGTTAACCCCCCCCCCCCCCCCCAAATAAATATATAAAATTCAAGCCCGAGTTCAACTGATTAAAGTTTCAAAGTTTGGAATTACTTAAAAAAAGTAATTCGACAATAATATAATTCTCACAAGCAGTTATCAGTGATTTTAAACTAGTGCCGCGGTCACTTTGACAAAACAGTTTGCACAGACTGGAGCAGAACCCAATATGGCAACTAATCCCAGCGACAGACGGGCCCTCCCAGGTTGGTCGGCCGCCCCAGGGGAGGGGAAGACCGGGCACGGATGGGCCCGGCCGGGCGGACCAGGAGCGGAAGAGCGGTAAGTCAATGCTCCAATCAGAGGCAAGGAGCAAAGCCAAGGCACCAATCAGAAAGAAGAGATGGCACATCAAAATTTACATAAAGCTCCCATAAAAGCGGCCATGGCCGCTGGAAGAGTCGGTCTTTTACCACGAAGTAAACACACACTCTGCTATATGTAACCGGGTCGGTGGAAGTAGCATTTGTGCAGCTAGCAGTTCTTCATTCACGGGTTGTCGGTAAAATAAACTTTGATAAAATGCTTTTCTTTAACCTTTGGGTCTTGGAGTTCCCCTTAAAAAGCGAACTCAGATTCGGAACAGGTGCGCATATCTGGCCGTAACCTTTGGTCGATCTAAGCGTGTAACCATGCCGGATAAAAGAACATCAGATGATTGGTATTGTTAAGACGATCCTAAAAGCTAATTACCCATTAGTGTTTATTTCTTCTCCTGTTTGGTGGAATATCTTTGCCCTCAAGAGGTCTGACTCAAAAGGAGGATCGGGTCAAACGCTCTTTGGACAAGCTGCAGTGAGAAGAGCCAGGAGGGAACATGGAGACCCAGGCCCTGTCATATTCTGTAAGTTTGTTTTTATCCTACCTTATAAATCAAAAGCAGAATGTGTGTTTTTGGGCAGGCAGGCTGCTGCCTCAAGGCTTTGGTTTTGTTGACTGGGAATTAAAGTAAGATTGAGGTTTGTGTTCAGAGCTGGGGCTGAAATGAGCACTCGTTCTCTTTTCTTTCCCTGTAAAGAGTACAATATGCATCATTAGAAGTAGTTTGATCACTTTTTATGGAAAGACATGGACACAGATTTCTCAATCAGTTTATTTTTAGTTTCAGAAAGATCACAAATGCAATTATTTTTGTTTTTAACATGCAAAACACGTTGGTTTTCAAAATTACAGAATTTTGATGAGATTTGGATGGTTTTGGTTGAGTTGAAAAGAAATTTAAAGGCTTGGGAGAATTAAATGCTGCCAATTTGTGAAAGGTGATGAGAGACATTTATGGATTATTTACATTTATTAAGGAATTGGGACGTTACTCCATCAGTATTCACATGTGGAATAGTAATATATTTTAACCTGAAAAAATGATTTGCAAAATAATTTTCTTCTGCTTTTTTGGGGAAAATTTGCACTTACACCTTTTTCTGCTTTTTGATTTTCTTCAATACCTCCTTCTGTTTTTTTCTCTTCCTTACTTGTCAGCTGTAGTTCCACATCTCTTTCTTCAGTTCCAGATCTTTCTTCAGATTCTCCTTGATCTGATTTGTGCGTTCATGCTGCTCTTTGTTCCTCGCTCGTTTCCTCTCGCTCGTTTCCTTCTGTCTTCGTAGAAAAGTGCCGAGAGCATAACCCTGCTGAGGGCTTCTCGGGTTCCTGCAGTCTTTGCCCTGAGTGTTCCTCCTGCTTCTGCTCCTTCACTTTCCCTTTTTTCTCCTCTTTGCCAGCTGTTTTTTAGGAGATATGTCTGGAACAAAAATCTCCTCCTTGCTGGTCGTTCTTCCATGTTATCCTTTTATCTGGTTCCCTTTTTAGCTGGTATCCACCTTCCCCAGTATGACTGATCCTCTAGCACCCAGTAAAGGTCAGGGTGGATGATTTTGTTAGGCCTAAACTGTAGAACTCTAATCTGTATCTTCTTGTTCTCATAACATGAAAACACATGCTTCCTGTTCTTGGGCTTCATATCAAATGTGTAGCAAATAAACAAGCTGGGGGGAAAATGTTCCGTAATTGTTGACTTTAGGCTTCAGGTGTTGCTGATAGAGCTGATCAGCTATTCTAGAACTACGATAATCACTGTGATTTTACTATGAATTACTTTAATTATTTTTTTGCTTGCCAAACTTCAGCCAGGTAAATATAAAAGTAGTGCAGATGCTACCGTGAAAACCACCACATGCCCACACAGCTCACACTGGTGTGTGTTACACAACACACACCAGTGCTGCCACACACAGCAAACATGTGTGACCACGCAGCTTCTTCTAAAAGCAGGCTGACACACATTCACACAGATCTGCACCAGTGTGAACCATCTCCCGTGGTTCCATCCACTGGAGGAACCGGCGCCCCAGCGTGGTGCAGTAAAACGTGTGTAGTTCGGATTTCCACCAGCAGAGGTCAGTCTAAAGACGCAGAAAAACCCGGCCAGCAGCGCCTCGACTGGGCCGAGAACACAAATAAAGCCTAAAATTGTCACCACATTTTTTTTTTTGAAACGTTGAAAGTAACAATTCTACTTCTAAAGACAATAATTAACCTCCATTTCTTTCATCAGTTTTTTTTAATGCAAAATTACTTAGGGTTCAGATAATTCATTGAGTCCATAAAAACTTGTTATAATGCTGATTGTGTATTATATTATTTGTACTTGTAGTAATTCGAGTTGTTGAGCCAATTTGTCAGCCAAAGGTGAGATAATTACTGCAACTGTGGGAGGGAGAGTAAATCGATTGAAGAGACAGTTACGGTGTGAAACAACTTCAGTCTAAAATATGCGCAGCAGTTATCCAGAAAGACAACATTTTCTTCTTGCATAATTTAATGTGCCATGAAAAAATTGACACTGTTTCTCTTTCCCCCACTGGTGAAATCTCAGTATCTGAGCTCGCTGGGTATTGATGAAACGGTAACGTCGGAGGCCTTTCTGAGCCAGGCTGGCATGAATAATTAAAACTGCATTACTGCCTGTTGATCCTCTGCAACCAATGTTTCACCTCAATTAAATAAGCCCTGTATAGTACACACACTTTAACCCTTTTGGTTTTATATCGGCACATCTCTTCGGTCCACTGCTTTGTGCATCTTTGCGCCTCCTCCCGTTGCTGTCAGCGACTGTGTAAGATGTGCTGCACCTCCACAGACCTGACCTGGCTACTGGGAGAGTGAATCTGTGTCTGCTGAACTGGGAGAACAAGTCCACAGTTGCTGCTGTTTCTGTCCAGGAACACCAGGGGCTGTTCAAGGTCCTTCTCTAGGCACTAGCTGCAAAACGCAGAAAGTCAACCAAAGGGAAAGATTAAAAAAATATATATGTATATATTTGATGTGGTACAAAATGATATTTGTATTACAACAAATAAGTAGCAAATTGAAACCCTTCAGAAAATGGCTCTTGTCGCTGTCATCAGGCTCACCTGGGCAGGAATCTGGCAGGAGCACCTAAAGGTGTGCAGCCATCACGGTCTGTGCCAGTCGCCTCCCGTCTTTGTGGTTTCCCCAGTGACAGCCATAGAACTCGTTTTTCCTCTTTGGACTTCCAGTTCTGCTAAGTTTTTAAGAAACTCTCTGATGGTAACACACCGGGCTTCAGTCTTCTGCCTTTTGGGTCCAGCCCCAGCAGCCAATTACACACTTGTCTATTTTAACTCGAAAGGTTTTAGGGTGTCTAATCCAGTAAAATCTGACTGTCAGGTTTTGACTGCGGTGCGAATTAGTGGAAGCTGATTATCTGTTAAAGATGCACAGCGTGTGCTTGTGCGGTGTGTGCGTACACACACCTTCACAGAACAGCTAAGACAGCAGATCCTTGATAGAAAGAGGCGAAGCAGCAAAGACGAAGCACTGGATGAAACCGGCGCTTCTTTCTGAATGCAAACCCTCTGGAAAGCCAGTGAAGCCACTTGTCCCATGATGTCTGTCTGCGTTAGCTGCCTGGAGACCGAAACCACTGCAGAGTTCAGATGATTTTTAAAGCTCCTGCTGCTGCAGCTATTGGTCCTTTAATTTAGATCCATCTGCTCCGTGCTGTTCTCCACCACGTCCCTTCCCAAGTTGCCCCTCATTTTCCTTTTTGCATCCTTTTTGGAGCATGTACAAACAGCTTCAGCATTTTTCTTATATAAAATCCTATAAATGAATGGTCATAATTAGATTTTTCTATCAGTCCAAATGAGATCTGCAGGATCGTGGCTCCTTGCCGTATAATTTTGTATTAAATTTAGAACCAGGCTGGAAGCAAATAGCAGGCTGGGCTCCCTCTTTGTGAGTTGGTCTCGAAATTACAACTCTGTCTCAGCTTTAATTGAAAGCGTCTTTGGCAGGAGGAAGCACTTGGAGTCCTGGCCAGAGCACAAAAAAAATCAGAAAAACTTGAAATAACGTCTCCAGCACCTGTCTTTCGGGGAGTTAATGATGTTGGTGCAAGCAGCTTCCTCTCTTTTTCCAACTGTTCTGCTGATTTTCTGCTTCCTTTCTTGTTGTGCCACCTCGTTTCCCCTGCTTTCGCTCTCGCTCTGCGCACCCTCCTCCCTCTGTGGATCAATGGCACAGCGACTGCCGTGAGTCTCCACACTGGCGGCGTGTGGCCGTTCTTCCTCATCATCAGAACACCTATAGCAGACCCACCCAGGGTGCTGTGGGAATCGTTTTGTTGGATTCTGCTGCTGACCAGAGCCATTCTGCTGGAATCCCAGACTGTCCTGCAGCTGTTCGACTCGGCCTCCTCTGTCTGTTCCTCCATCAGCTCCTGCAGAAATCAATCATTCATGGATGCAGATGAAGTCGCTCCCTGCTTGAACACTGTGCCGGAAGGTTCTGAACTTGAAAATGGATGGCGGTGGGAAAAACAGAAAAACAACAATAGTGTCCATGTTATTGCGTCAGCCAGAGGCTTTCACAGGCATCCAATCAGTCTGGTGCTGCTGTTGAAAACATGGCTGAGACAGAGAACCTTTGATAAAGCTGAGGTGAGGGTCTTAGATTGGTGGGGGCGCCCTCTAATCTCAGTGAGTTTGGGATTAATCAGAGGTTGATCCGAGAATGGCTAAAGTTTTCCACTCACACACACACCTAACGAGTTAAGGGTGCCGTGGCGCCCACCTTCCTTGGCCACGTTATGTGTCGGGCTTGGCGCTGCCTCTTCTTACGGCTGCTGTCAAGAATATGGGAGTGAATTGAGGGCAGGGAGGGGATAAAAGCTGGGGAGCCTTATTGAATACATAAATCAGCTCCCGAACGGAGGCTGCGTTGTTTCATTGTTAATGGATCTCCTCCGCCTCTCTATAAATCACGGCACATGGTGCCACACGCCGTTCTACCGGACCTTACCGAAGAAATTAGATTTCATAGAAAATAATAGAGCGAGCAGCATTTACCGCGCCCCAGCCAGCCCCCCCACTCTCAGGCTGGTGGAGGGGGCATCCGTTCCTAATGCTGAGCAAAGTCAGCCGGAGTTCACAGGCGCTGCTCTCACAGGCGGAGAGCAGCTCATCTGGAGGCTGGAAGTGGTAACGCCATCGCGTTTCTCACATCAGAGCTGGAGGTTAAACTCCAGGAGACCCTTGAATTGCTCTGTCCAGCTGCATCGCCTTCTAACTGCTGCGATCATCACCCTGTTTCCATTCACCACTTCGTTTTCCTTATTTCTCCTCAATTTCTCATTTTGCAGTATCTTTACAGGATCTAACTAATGATATATTATTAGTGAAATTTTGCAAATGGTTAGTCTAAATTATAACTCTCTTTGCTCCGTTCATCATTGGTTTCATTTGTCAACCCAACTGTGGAAAATTTTGCCCCAAGCCAAGCAGCCATTGAAGATGTGCTCAGAATTTAGAACAGTCTTAATCTCTCCTCGCTGTTACATGTATGATGTGTTATTTGATCAAACCTCAGGAATCTTTAACCTGGAGTGAATAACTTCTCTTCTTCTCTGGGATGTGCTCCCTCCGCAGACTGCAGACAGCTGACTGCAAACGGCTGAATGAGAGAAACGTTTGGCTGTCTCATGTGGCTGGACAAATTCTCAATATCTCATGAAAATGAGGCTGAAATGCTGCTAATATTTCTAGTTATGTTTCTGAACAATTTATTCAACATTAGCATCATTCCAGCTAATATGTTTTATGAATTGAACAGCCTCAATTTAGCAAAAAGTGTAACGATAAACAAACCAAGGGGGCTTTCATTGCTTTTGCTGCTCTCGTCTCCACCGTAGCCTATTGGAAGCAGGAACCTATGCAATGCAAGATAATGAAATCATAATTGCCACCGGAATTTGCTCAATATTTCAGCGATATGTGTGATAAAAGTCCATGATGTACAGAAGTGAGACCGTCCTGGTGGTAGACGCATACAAGTCTTAAAAAGACATTTTGGGATCCTCCACACATCAAAATTTTGGCCCTCTGATTCAGATGAAGTGCAGGAAATAACTTATACCAATAAATTCAACTTTTGCTTGAAGTCGAAAAGGTTTTAGAGCCCAGTGGGAGACAAGAATACACCCTGGGCCCATCCAGTCCAGTTTTCTTCAATCAGCCGACCTCTAAAGGTCACCATTTCACAGAACACTTTCCTTGTCCGTTCGTGAGGGTAATAGTGTTTGCTCAGCATGCCTCGGATCAGTAATTTCCACGGTGGGTGGCCACGTTCCACGCGGGGAGCAATGGCTCCTTTATTGCAGCGGAGCCTGAAGCAGTTCCATCACGCTGGCTCATTTGCTGCTGAACGCCAAGAAACCACCAGGACACCGCTGAGGTGTTTTTAGGGCAGACGATGCAGATATTAGAGATTTGTCGACGCCGCTGGCTCAGAGGAAGGTAAGGACGCAGCTGTAGCAGTATGAGATCTCCTGTCGTCTGCTCATTAGACATCGCGGGAGCTTAGTCATCCTCTACGTTGGGGCTCTGCGCTCTAATGAGTTTTTCCACGTTTAAGGTGGTATTGTCTTGCCACAAGTCACAATTTATGTCCCACCACACCCTGCTGTCACATGATCTGCACGGGGACTGGAAGATTTAGATGGTGCTTGCCAGTGTCTGCAGTGGGTTAAGGGTCTGAGGCGGAGAAGGCTTGAGCAGATCAAGAATATACTGGTAGGACACCTTTCTATCTTCTGAGGAGCAGCATAATGTGGAGATGGAGACAAAGGTCTTTCCCACTGATCGCCCCCCCTGGTTGACATTAATCAGGAGAGGAAAGTAGAAAGTGCAACAGAATCTTTTCCACTGTAATGGACAGAGGAAGACGCGCTTTCAGAAATCAGAGAAACCTTCAGGTCTTCTTTCACAGCAATGCGAGTAATATATTAAAACAGCCCTTAGCGATGCATCCAGCACCCCCATGACCTTTACTCTGAGGACCAGAGAAGAACAAGGTCGGAGTTTGAATGTTTCATTGCTAATGTTGCTTTAATTCCCATCTGCCAACATTGGTGCAGCAGCCCTCTCTGAACCGACCATCTGCCTCAGTTATAACCAAGACAGGAGTCCACGCTCCTCACAGAACAAAAACCAGCCGAAACGTCTCCTCCACAGCTGACAACTTATTCTGTCTCCAGTCTCCATCAGCAACAGCCACAGGATGACACCTTCAACGACAACCTTTCCTCTGAATGAAATGTCAAGCAGTGACTAGAACGGCCCTGCTTCAAAAGCTCCTCTGCACATCTCCCTTCGCTCTGCTGGCTTCTGAAAATCCACCAGCTGTGATCTAATGGAGTAATCCCTCCATGATCTTCAGTGACCGCAGCGATCACGCCATAACGCTTTTAAGACTTTTGGTACTGTTGTATATCATATTTACCTGTAACTTTTTAGCGTGTTGTTGAGGAACGACCCGGCAGGTATTGATTGGTCAGTAAAAGCCTGCACGCACACGCTTAAATCACAATCCTAAATTTTCTCCTAATCACACTTTTACTTCTACCTTATATATTATATACAACAAAGAGCAAACAAACCTTCAGCCCTTTAATTTACCTGCTCACCACCTTCCTCCAATTTTTGCCAAGTGCCCTAAAAAAAGCAAATAAACAATCAAATTTATCTGAAGTACAAAAACTTCCTCCCCCCAAATAAAAAAGAAATGACGATGTAGCCGCGAATCCTTCTCCCTCTACCTGGCTTCAGAGATAATATAGAATATACTTATAAGCGTCAGCAGCGCACTGCATTAAAAAGGGACATAACTGTCTCCATCTCATAATTACATTCTTTTCATATTCCCCGTATTTACACAATTTCCCAAAAGCCGATATATTTACTCAAAATAATCGCAAAAATCAATAACTATTTAAACGAAATTTTAAAATAGAACATTTAATTTAGCTATTCAAAGCAAAATCCATAGCAGTCTTTTAAAAGAGGGGTGTCTCTCTCAGAAATGCCTGATTGATACTGTACTTTCCTTGTTACTCTCTGCAGGGTTACAAAAGTTTTCTGTGAGGCCCTATAGCACACAGGAGTTCTTTAAACACAGAATAATAGATCACACTGCACAGAAATGTGCATATTTGAATGGTTTTCAAACTGAAAAGTTTATTGACGGCAGTATTGCAGTCCAGATAGCTTGTAGGGATAAAGGGAGACTATGGCAGTTTAGCAACCAAAAAGACAAAATAGGTGCCTGAGTGGCTGGACTATTTTGATCTCACAGAGCTTACAATCAATTTACTGGCAAAGCGTCAATGTTTTCATTGAAATCAAAAGCAGAAAAGCGCTAAATGTCAGGGTGGCGGATGGAGAAAGGTTTGCTGCTTGTGATGAATGCCTTTGTGAGGCACGCTTTGAAACTCATCAGTCCTGTTAAATTAGTTGCAGCGCAGCCTTTGCTGAATTGGTTTAAAGCAATTAGATTCACCTTAAATTATTCGCCAGGGCTCATCAGCAGTAAAGCAGCGGTGTGTGAGTGGACACACTGCTCAGGGCTGATCAGACAGGTCCTTTAGAAAAGTCCAATCCTGAAGGGCCCAAGCTTGGAAACCATAAAATGACAGACATTCAATTATTGCTGACTTTGTGTCTGTTACATACCATCATTACCATTT
>CAAE01014773.1:694520-723745 GCA_000180735.1 Tetraodon nigroviridis
GGATCAGCAGCTGGCAGAGCATTTTCAGACCCTTTTTTCCTGGGCTAAGGACTACAGTTGCAATCAGCAGCCAGACACCTTCAGGTAGCTTTGATTTGAACATTGGCACATCATTTTCATCATGTGATAAAATAGATCATGTGTTAAAATGTCCCCATATGATTGACTGATGAGATATTTGTGTTAACAAGCTGGATGTCCGCATCAGCCTGTCAACACCTGTCACAAGTGTGTGTGTTTAATAAGGATTGATTATTTGAAATGTTCTCACACCAGATGACACGGTCCTGTCAGAGAAAAAGCTGAGATATGTGCTTTTATTGTCGCCCTTCACGCTCGTCAACATGAGCGGTCGAGGGGAGGGACACACGCTCATACGGTTTAGTTAAAATTTAGAGTGTTTTACCTGTGTGTGTGTGAGGGAAGTCATTGTTATTCTAGATCTTTGATGACTGAAGACAGCACATCACAGGGAGGAGGAGGAAAGAGTTTTTTTTTTTTACATGAGGACATAAAGCACATGAATAATTGTGTAGGTGCACAAATATTCATGTGTAGCCTCGTGTATATATTTACGTGTGTTTTTTGAGTGCCGTGGGCAACTGCTGAGGCTGACATGCTGCCACGTCCACGGATCCATCTCAGCACTGACCTGAACGATTCCTTCACTTATGATGAACTATTGATCCTCTAAGCTAATTTGGAGCTTTTTGACCTGAGGCATACAACCTCGGAGCACTGATCCTGTTATTCATTCCGAGCCTGTTCTATCAGATGTTCTTTTTTTCCCTTTTCTTTTTAATAAATTAGTTGTTGCAGTGATGCGAATTGTATCTGAAGTGTTTCCGGGCTTGACCTTAGAGAAAAGGGATCAGAGGAGCGTCTTCGGCTCGCACACGTTGTCTCCAGAAGAAAGGTCAGCATCCTGTTGTTGGTCGTGAACAAGGAAAAGGTCAACGCTTATTTGAAAATGCTAATAGCAAATGATAAATCCTGCTGAAGAACAGAACGTACCCCATTAGATGCCTGCACTCAGTCACATTAGTTTTATGAAAAGCAAATAAATACAGTGTAGTAACTTTAGAATTGCCAGTGAGATCAGCACCAAGGCTGCACTGGGAAAGATCACAGGAAGAAGGCACGGATGCTAATGTGACATTTAAACCGGACCGCGCACTTTGGACGTATTGTCCTTCACGTGTGTGTGAACACTGTCTGATCGTCTGGTTGGAGATATAAGCTTAACGTCTGCTGGAGAAGCTGCGCTCCCACATGACCAGGATTTCACATGTCGCTGCAGATTCATGTTCGGTCCTATGTACAGTACACGCGACATGGAAAGGTTGTGCCATGTTGGCTCGCTCCAGCCATATATACAGAGTTTCCTACCAAATAAAATTCCAGGAATTCGCTGCAGGATTGAAGCGATTAGATGCAACGCACGGTTTTAAGTGCGGGGCCCTAATGGTTCCACAGCCAGACATGGCTTTCGCTCAGTACTCTGAGCCACTCTCGTGTTTTAATTTCAACATTTCTGACAGCATCTGATTGCAGTGCCTGATGCATGCGCGCTCCTGCTCCCTGGATCCGCTGGAGATGAAAGTTGCTGCCAACAGACATCACCTATTTTAAACGCCTATTTTGAATTAGGTTAGTCCTTTCACAGAATCTCTGCTTCATTATCGTGTTTTAAGATTCATATGTTGTAAAACACCCTCAAAAGGCTAATAAATCCTGCCTTTAGATTTTACAACACTCATTGATCAATCATCCACTAAAGACTGACACCATGTGCTTGTGACAACCCTGGAAGCCCACAGCTCTTAGAGTTCCACTCTGTCTGGGTTTAGTTTGAAAGCTCTAGATTTCATAGTTGTGACTGAAGAAATGTGTCTTTTTTGCTTCCTGTCTGCTTCTAAACTCTTGAAACTTCTCCATGTCCTCCAGACCATTGCAGCAGATCTTCACAGGATCCAGGAGACAACAACTGCATGGTAAATACGGCCCTAACGAGTTGTTAGCAGGGGGTTTGGCTGCTTAATGAGCAGGCTCTCCTGCTCCACTGCCATTAAATAGGAGCCAAATTTGATTTTCTCTCCTGACCTCTATTCACAGAAAACAACAAAAGATTCAATTTTTTTATGAAAGGTTTTTGCAGTAAGGAGAAAAGCACCAAGTTGTGCGGAAGAAAAAGAATAATAAAAAGGCTGTGCCCACAGAAAAATAGCATTTCATACAGCAAACGCCTTCCCTGCAGCTTCACGCACAGCGCAAATAAACATTTAAAAAAGCATTAAAACATCTGCATTTTGCAGAGATTCACTGTGATTAGATGCACTTAAATACATTAGTATTAAGGCATAGAAACATATTTCATTGTGGTGCAAAGCACTAATGTTGCGCTAAAGCACTAACTCAACCATTTGCTTAGTGAATAGAGGGATCCATTATATTTCTCCACTGTAATGCTCACATTATTATTACAAGTTTAATATATAAAGAATAATAACAGCAAAATCAAAAGTTTTCTCTTTAATAATGTGAGATATGCTGGACAGAAATATTCAATTCAACGTTTCCTCAACATTAGTCTGTGCTGGAGTGTTTTGGTGGCCTCTGACCTGCTCACCTGGAGCTGCTGGAAGCTCTGGGCCCTGCTACAGGGCAGAAAAATGGCTGAGAAAACATCAGCTCATCATTGTTTGGCACTCCGTTTTTATTGACTAGCCTGAAATTCCAGAGTGGTACTGGCAGGGCCTCATGTAGCACTGAAATGGGCATTGTAATTTCTATGCCTGACAGGATAAATAGGGTTGTGATCCAAAAAGGGGGTAGAAATCCATATTAAAATTCTACAGACACATTTGCGAGATCTCAATTTCTAAGTTTTTTAACACAGACTATTCAAGATTGAAAGATGAAAAAGTCATTTAAGATAAAGATACTCTGCTTGTTGTTATTCAAGGATAGTTCTTTTCAACATTCATTTATGCATTGATTAAATGTGGTGCAATAACAGCAATTTGTGGTGGCCAGCCCACCCTCACGCGTTCACAGAAGCTTTGGAAAGTGAGGAAAAAACACGTGAAAAGAACCGTGAGGCTCTTTTGGAGACGCTCTCGTGGGCTGTATAGTGCCGAGTTACCTGGAAAAACAGCAGGCCTTTGGAGATAAACCACTTTCATGAGCCCTCCCGATGCAGAGCTGGACTATCCAAAGTCTTCCCTCTGCCATTATCCATCCATTAATGCAGAGGTGGGTGCCCCGGGCTCTCTTTCTCTCCATCATTTACACTCAGGCTATCATTTACACTCCTGTTCCACACCAGCTGATCAAGTTGTCACAGCGACAGTGGCAGAGGAAAAACTGTTGACATGAACCTCGCATTTGAATGCAGCGTGTGGCGGATATTCCAGCCCTGCCGTTTGGAGATGGATCAATAGCCCCTCTCTCTGACAGATCCCCAGGGTACAGCTACACTTTGGAAATCTCATCCCTCTTCATGCTGATGGAAACAGCCGAACAGCCCACCATCCCCGCCACACAGACCCCACCATACCTCATGATCTTATCAAACTGAATCCTGATGGAGGCTCCAGCTCAGATTCTGTTCGCTGTCTTTAGTGCTCCAGGGAGACGCAACCAAAGGGTCCGAGGGAAGCCATTAAATCGGACATTTAACGTCCAATTAGTTGCCTAGACAACCCTTTGGCACTTTTTTAATTCACTGCTGTCGTTCCGGAGTGGTCGCACGCGCGCCCACACGCACGCGCCCGCGTCGCCAAGACTTCGGATCAAGTGCGTCTCGGCACTTGTCGGTTGGCAGTTGTTTGCGCTCTCGGGCTGATCGGAGCCGCTCCCCTCACCCGCTCAGTGTGAGGAGCAGCTCTCCTCCGGCGAGAGAGCAGAGCACACCCTCCTGCCTCGTGGGCGCGCGCGCGTTTTTTATTTTTTTTTTTTTTTTTTTTTTTTTTTTTTTTTTTTTTTTTTTTTTTTTTTTTTTTTAAAGAGAGGGGGGGGGGGAGAGAAGGAGGGAGGGGGGGGAGAAGGGGGAGGGGGGGGGGGGGGGGGGGGGGGGGGGGGGGGGGGAGGGGGGGGGGGAGGAGGGGGGGAGGAAGGGGGGGGAGGGGGAGAGGGGGGGGGGAGGGGGGGGGGGGGAGGGGGGGAGGGGGGGGGAGGGGGGGGGGGGGGGGAGGGAGGGGGAGGGGGGGGGGGGGGGGGGGGGGGGGGGGGGGGGGGGGGGGGGGGGGGGGGGAGGGGGGGGGGGGGGGGGGGGGGGGGCTCCTCCTCCTCCTCGCTGGTGCTCCTCCCCCTCCCTGCTGTTCTCTCCAGTGTGGATCCAGTCCTGTAGCAGAGCAGAAGTCTTGCCCACTTGTGCACTTGGCAAGTTGCGCCCTCGGCTCCACACGCAGCCCTTCTGCCCGCGCACCAACTTGACTGTCTGGAGCCTCCACGATGACGCCGCTCGGGCAGCAGCGGCGCCTCGCTCTCCTGCTCTGCCTCGTCTCCACCGCGGCGTGCAATTTATCTGGGTTCACCGAGGAGCCCTTTGAGAGGGTCGGGAAGTCCGACGGATATTGCAGTCGGATATTACGGGCTCAGAGCAATCGGAAGGAGGTCAACAGTGAGTTTCGTCTCCGCGTCGAGGGAGATCCGGAGAGCTACCAGCCGGGGAGCACATACAGAGGTTAGCGCAATTACGCACGCAGCGCTGGCTGTTTGCGCTCAGTGTACTTTTCCCAGATAAGCAGTTTTCTGTGGCTGCGTCTCAACTTTCTACTGGATACTCTTTTAAAATCTGAAAGTGAACAAGATCTAATTGATGGTTTTCTTGATTTTTTTTTGTTACATAAAGAAAACGCGCGGAGAAAATGCTAATAACAGGTCTTAAAAATCATAAAGCAATAGGCGTCAACCCCAGGTCGTAATAAAAGTGTGGAAGGTTCAGAAATAGATCCCTGTCACGTTGCTGCATTCCTTCAGTTGTTTTCCCAAAAGTCTCCGCTCGCAGGCTCCATTGTTGTCTAAAGTCAGTCATTGTGCGCTCTAAATGGGAATGTGCCATCTGTTCCCTGATGCTTCTGTGTCCTCCGAGCAGTCGCGCCGCGATGGCTTCATTCTTTTTCTGATTTAATCCTAAATAAATTAATCATAGCAAAACGTGCTGGAAGCAACAATCGCATCAGCAGCTGTTTGTCATCAAACACAAGAGAGAATAAAATATTTTCTCCGAAATACTAAAATGGAAGAAAATTAGGTGTCTGATGGTAAATCATTTTTAGCATGCGGTTTTAGATCAACATGAATGTACCAGTATAACCACTATGTTGGTGATTTTTAATTTACCAGAGTTGGACACATTATTATTATTATTATTATTATTGCTCAGACTGTCAGTTTAGGAAATCAACACTGACACCACTGATGTTTGCCTCCACCCAGTGACTCTGACTGCGTCCAGCCCCGCCTACTTCAGAGGGTTCATACTCATCGCCCTGAAGGAGGGTGCGGAAGGAGACAGGGATGAGGACTACACTGGAAATTTCCAGGTAAGATACCATCTATCACTTTTGTGCGCCCGTCCGGGAAACAAATACAGCTGTTTCCTTCCTCCCCTTGTGGAGACTTGACAGTACCTAAATACCAGTTTGGTCTGAACACAGACCTGTGACACACTTCACCTCACAAGTGTGACCTGTGTGAAAAGAGAGGATGGATGTGTGGGTGGGGGATGTCGGGGGCTTGACAGAATTTCTTCTCACAGGCTCACCATCCCCACACGCCAGAGTGTGATTATTCTCCCCTCACCTCCTCTAATGGGCTCGATATAACACAGTTCCTGCCTGTGGAGATTTGCCTCTTTTGGCGGCCGTTATTACACACACGTGGAAAGTCGCGGGGGTGTATGGAGGAGGAGTGTGGCCGGTTCAACTGGGTCTGATGGGCATTTGTGCGCGGGCTGGCGAGGGAAGTGTGTGAGGAGAGAAGGAAGCGGGGTCCAGAACGCAGGAGGAAGAGAAAGGACAACAAATACTGGCGTTGCTGCTCGTCTGTGACAGCAGCCAAGAGATACAGGATGTGTGTGTGTGTGTGTGTGTGAGGAAATGTGTGTGTGTGTGTGATGTGATGTGTGTGTGTGTGTGTGTGTGTGAGGAAATGTGGTGCAGGAGAAGAAAAGACAAAACAGATGCTCAATAAGCACCATGATAATAACAACCGTGTACAGTAATGCAAAAATGAACTTACTACCTATTTTCTTCCATGGAATGCCAGTTGGTGCTATTCCAGCAAAGATCCATTAACTCTTGACTGGTGTGGTGAACACAAGGCAGAATAATACACAGCGAGGCCAAACGCATTAGAATAGTTGACAGATCTGAAAATATAGAGCTTTTATTGCCTCTGAAATACGATGGCTGCTACAGATGTCAGGTGACGTGAGCCCTCCTGCACTTTGAACTTGAATATCTGATCTGTCCACCTTTCACAGCGGCACACCTCTCCGGTCAGGGATATTTCCTTAAAATCAGTACTGATCTTCTCCCATGTCTTCAAGTCTCCCCTTTGAATGTGGAATAGATCTGTCCACATTGTCCTCCAGCTCGCTCCACATTAGCTTGATGCGGTTGATGCATCTGTTGCATTGTTTTCAGCGTTCCAGCAGACTCCTCCTGCTCCCTTAGTCATTAAAAATGTTCATTTTAGCGACCAATTCAGCAAAAAAACCAAAACAAAAAACCAGAAAACAAACAGAAAACTCTGAATGAAATGCCTGCTTTTTGCACGTCCACTCTGCTTTTGCAGACCTACCCTGCCTCCCCACCCTTTTTTTTTAAGGTGCTTTCTTCACAGAAGCTCCTCATTGCAACATGGCCTCTGTAAATCTCACCAGAATGTTTGCACAGCCGCCTTCGGGCTCCTCTGAGCTCATTTACGCTGAGCCTTAAATAAAGCACAAAATTACATAAATAAATGTAGCATTTACAATCGTGCATTTTGCTTTTGTCTGGTTTGCACCCCACAACTCATTAGCCAGCAACAATAACGCTTTATTTCCCTTATTTATTATTTTTATTTGCCACTGAAATTGATTTCTTGCAGTTGTTATTTAGTGCCAGCCTTAAGCAATCACCTCTGCCATGTGGCAGAAGGCGGTGTGGCGTGACGTGGTGGAGGACGGCGGGGCTGAGCAGAAGGGGAAGCTCTCTATCATTTCGATATGTTCAGTCACTGTGATCCACACTGGGGCAGAAAGTGACGGATGTGGGAGATAAATGTCCGACCTTTATCTTTGATGCTGGCAGAGACGCTTTAAAGAAGGGATGCATCATTACTCTGCCCTGTCTCCGATTGGACTCGGGCTCAGGTTTTGAAGGAGTTGAAAGGCTTGTGCAGCCACAGACGACCACCTGTCCTGTTACCATGTGACCAGGCAGCAAAAATAAACTGCTGTCTAAGGATGCACACATCAGTCATCAGCTGCTCTGTCTTTAATGATTGCATGCTGCTTCTCTCTCTCTCTCTCTCTCTCTCTCTCTCTCTCTCTCTCTCGCTCATTCACACACATACACACACAGTGCTGTTCGTTCTGAAAGAGCTCTGGGTGGGCTGGCCTGCAGGCACTAAGAGCAAAGAAAGGGAAACGAAGCAGCAACCGAAGACATCGGGCTTTATTTAACACACAGCTCATTTGAAACCCGCCGGTGTTCCTTGTGCTGTCCCAGCCCGGCCCAGCCCGGCCCAGCCCGGCCCAGCCGTTGCAGGGCGGCAGCTCCCGACCTGATGAAAAGCACTTTTATTGAGCTTCTTGGGAAGGTCAACTGCCACCCTGTGTGTTTGTACATTTTCTGGCAGGAGTGTAAGCCAGCGGGAATCCAGGGAAGCGTCTGATGGGATGACCCTAAAGCCAGTCAGTGCAGGAGGGGTCAGATTCAGACCTGCTTACCTGCATGACCTGGGCCATGATCACATCATGCACTGTTGCTTTGCTGCTGAAGAGTCAAACAGTACTTTGAAAGAATATAAAAACAAGCTAATCTCTTTCAGTAGCTTGACTTTTCAACTCATGGTTTTGGTGCCGTTTTGAATATTTGGAGCCAGACCCGAACAATACGGCAAAGGTCTGAGGTCGCTTCGGGACAAATTGCCTGCCTCTGTTTGCAGATGTCGTTTAACTCATTCCCACGAGACTCCAGTTAAACGTGTGTTGTGGCCCAGTCAGGCCTGACCGGGATGCCTGCTAGAAACCATGGGAACCTTGGGGGGTAGGGTGGGGGGTGTAATCCATCAGACTAGATAGGCAGCATAAATGCACAGACACACTCTTGCTTTCTCTCTCTCTCTCTCTCTCTCTCTCTCTCTCTCTCTCTCTCTCTCTCTCTCTCTCTCTCTCTCTCTCTCTCTCTCTCTCTCTTGCTCTCACAAGCACAGCCATGCTCATTCTTCCTTCAGAGAGAAGTCATTTTTCGTAACAGTGTGACAAAAAGAATTCTGCGCTGATGTCTTTATGGAGACAGGAAGTTCACGGTCTTTGCTGCTGGGATGTCACTTCCTATCAGACAGATACTTATTTCTTACAGTCAATTTAAGACTCAATGGCATTTTCTGTCGGTATAAAAATAAATGTCCTGATTCAAAATGTGGGCTCGATCTGCATTGATTTAATTTATTCCACTTGGACGTTTGGATTTCTGTCAGCTCCAAACGCCTTCTCATGTGGGATGTCCAACAGAAAGTGGACACGGAGTGAAATGTGTCACTAGCTGCCAGCAAGTGCTTGACTCTTTGGTGTCACATGGAGCTTTTTTATGGTTTTTGAAGTTTACCAATGAGCAATTTCCATCATTCTAAATCTAAAGCTTCTTGACAACAGGTGAAGCTTGTTTTATACTGTATTATTGAATGGGTATATCTGAGAGTTGTGAGTAATTTGACGAAGCAGCTCTAAAGAATTGTCTTTATTTTAGGAAAGAAAAGAACAATGAAGGCACACTATCCATTGTTGACTGCTGGTCTTGCTCGTGGCTGCACCAATCTGATGACATTTATCTGTTTGTGCATGTGCTTCATCAGATCATCGATGAAGAGGAAACGCAGTACATGACCAACTGCCCTCCTGCTGTGGCGGAGAGAACCCCCCGCAGGCGCACAAGCAACCAGGTGTATTGGACAGCGCCTCCTGGTGGTTCTGGCTGTATCCTCCTCAAGTATGTACCAGCTGGTAATTGCTTAACGCCAATTACTGATTAACGTCCTGGTAATCAGCAGTTTACTGGAAAATTTATGCAACTGTTATATGGACTGATTTGAGGTGTTACTTTAATATGAGGTAAGTTCAGACTTGATGAAAGAGGATCATTTTTTCTGGCATAAATGTTTTGCAGTTTTATTTTAATGGTGAAATAAATTTTCATGAACTGGCTGATGTGGGTCTCTGAGGTGGGTCAGCGATCTGGATGATGGACAGCAGTCAGGAGAACACACCTTTATTAACAAGTTTACTGTGACATTTCCACCTTCTTCACAAGCACGGGCGGTGCAGGAAGAAATGAGAGGTTTGACATATTGGAGGTTTTTTTTAGTTTTATGACAGCTGTTATCTATCGACTATCAAAACACAGCCCCTAAAGCCATCTTCTGCTGAAAGGTTACAGAAATGTCGTAAACAAGTTTATTAAAAAGTAAAAATGAAAAATCCCTTTAGTGTAAAAAACTGGTCTTGGCAAATGTGGCTACATTTACAATTATAAACTGTACAGATATGTACAGATCTTGCCTATGTTAGCATGTTTGGACCTTTCCTCTACTGCATGAATGCAGGTGTGGTCCCTTGGCCTTGGCTTACAAGGCCTCTATTAGCTGTACAGCTGACTGACACCAATCAATCGTGTTTCTGTCTGCCCCGGGCTGCGGTGCCGCATTGTAGACATGTTCAGCAGAAGCAAGATCATGTTAAAAATCCATTTATTAATCTAGTTCTGCAGGGAAATGCAGTGTAGAAAGGATGTTTGTACTCTCATCTGATTTAGGCATTTATGCAGGCACTCAGTTCATTTATTACATCTCCACGCTGCGAGTTGATGAGAAGTTTATTTTCCTCATAGTCTTCCCCTACCTTTGTCATACTGTATCTGTTTGCATACTCTTGGCCGTCCCCTTCACCTTTCCATTAATCTCCTCTTTGTTTTGATCTTCTCCGTGTTGCTGGCACCGTCTCCTCTAGCGGCTCAGACATAGGGTCGTTCCCCTCATTGGTGGTGGTGAGATGATGGCAGGGTTGTGTTCGGTTAAGAAAATGTCATACGTGCAGCCTTGAAAGAAATACCTTGAGTCTAAAAGAGAGGCATATGAAAGACAAGATTACAGGCTGGCACTGGTTGTGCTAGAAGATTTGAAAGACCTGCAAAAACAATCAGGGAAGGGAAATTTTCCTTTCTGCCCATCTTGGTGACCTTGGAGGCAATAATTCAAGTATTTCTCCTCATTACAAGGATAAAAGAATGGCTGTATCAGGAGTAAAAAGGTCCCTAGCTACATTCACACGCAAGGAACGCCAGGAAAAAGCCAGGTTACATTTGCAAAGATGGTGCGGGTTACTTGCTAGCCTTTTTTATTAGAATGTCTGAAGACATGTTCAGATTCAGGCTTTTGTCCTGGAAGTGCAGCTCCTCCTGGGGGTGCTCGCTGCAGTGTAATTGCAGGGCAGTGGCTGTCCTGGAGATGGAAAGAAACAGTTGGTGGTTTGCTTTTCACCCAAGGTCGTTCGGTGATGACGGTTTGAGATGAGGATGCTCGTTCGGATCCCCAAACTCGGAACACCCACCACCTCTGAGCCAGAACCGCTTATTTTGGACTCCCTTTGACATTATTCCAAGACTGAATTAATGTCTGTCTTTGCATAACTGGAGACAGAGATAGTCTCAACAGTGAGTTGCTGTGATCAGGAAGAGGCTATAAGATTCCTCCTCTAAACATTTGGGCCTAAATATAGTCTTATCTGAACATTTGCATGGCTGCATTAAATAAACAGGGAGGCAGAGTTCTTCTCCCAGAATGCAATGCAGCTTTGATGTTGTGATAACGACTAATAATATACAGCAATATGGAACGGAAAATAAACCCACCGAGAAGTGCTGTTCTGTAACTCTACCCTGCAAAGAGGAGTTTGTCTCGCGAGCTGAATTGAACTCTCACCTACTCACTAGCGCCGTGTCTGATTTGCATATTCTGTAAAATAAAATAAAACATGATCTCCATTTATTTTTAATTGGCCTGGTAAGTCGCATCACAACATAATCCCTGTGCTGGATCCCCGAGGCAGCCGCTGTCGTTTCTGTCCACGTGTAAATGGAGGTGATTTATTCACAGTCTCCTTCTGGAGAGATGAGTCGGTGGTCAGAACTGTGCACCGCTGCTGGAAAGGTTCTTCTCTGAGCGACAGAAATCAAAAACAAAAGAAAAGAAAGTAACCTCGCGATGCAGTCCTTGTTTCTAGTGTTCATGTTTTGTATCACTGTATCTGTACTGGAACAAGAATATCTCCTTGCTGGACTCACAGCCTTTTCTCTCCTGCTTCCATTTCCACACTGTCTTTCATTTCATCTGAGCCCCACTGCAGCTCACCTTTGGGGTGATTGGGATCAGGGTGGCTTGAATCCGGCAAAGTGAGATAGAATTTAAATTGGATGTTAAATAAGCATTACCCTGCCTGATTGTCTGCCCGGTCTCCGTAAAGCAGCCAAAGAGGTTGACAGCACTCTCTCTCTTTCTTTCTCTTAGGCAAATAAGTGAAATTGGGGTTAGATTAAATTAAAGTGGGAACCATTAGAGATATGCTTGAGGGCTCCTTTACCTTGAACCATTTCATCTGCTTTAAGAGAGGCCATTTTGGCTGTAAATCATAATTGCTCTCTCTCACCTCATATTCCCACTCTTCCCTCCATGGTGTGCACATGCGCTGTGATAGATGTGAGACGGAGGTGGAAAATGTTATCTTCTGTATCTAAGAGTCAATTACGGCACATGTGAGTGGGATATTAGTAAGTATTTGATGATACTGAAAATAGATTTTTAATAAGACAAATGTCACAGGATGTGACAGTGGAGAAGAAACCATTAAAACTGTAAAGAGATTTCCGGTTAAAGACCCAGAAAGAGATGTGGCATTTTAAATTAAATTCACACCACTGTCTAACATTGATGTGTTGTCTTTTGCATGCTGTCAGTTGCCCATTCTAACAGGAGGTGTAACCTCCTGCTGAAAGAGATCCCAAACAAATTTTACATTAAAGAGTAGCTTTTAGTAGCCTCCAACAAAAATACAGGACACTTGTTTCTGCGTCCACAATCCATGATGTCAAGTTTTTTATTACGTTCCTGCCAAAAAGGTCCTAAACGAATCTTTAAAAAGAAAATAAAAAACCTTGGCATATGTGCAAAACAAGTGTATGTTTTAATGTGACTCTAAGCTCTTAGTGTAACATAAAAGTGATTAAAACAAAAAGTTGTTATTCAGGGAGAATGGGAAACGATCTGCACTAATCAGTTATTCCGGTGGTCAAGTATTTGTTTACATCTGCTCAGATCAGAGCCGAACTCAGCTTTGCTTAGCCTGACAGGCTGGAACAAACCAGGTCTGCACAGTCCAGCTGGATCAGATTTTCACCCCACCGCCTCCCTCCAGCCTGCTGTTGTTAGGTTTTATCTCCATGGAAACAATCCCGTAGCCAGGGCTGGTGTAAAAGGCTACTTTTTGTGAAGGGAGTCAGGTCCCCGGGCGCCTGTTTTCTGTTGTTGTTTTCTCAGGGTTTGTTTTAGGCTGATTTACATGTCCAGGCCCTTCTGCGACCCTTGTTCCCCAACAGCCAGCAGAGCGAGGAACCTACACAGCTCAATCTAGAGACGCTGCCCTCTGCCAGGTCTCACACATCAGACAGCATTAGTGGTTCTCCTGTCAGTCAGTTCACAAAGCAAATCCACCAGTGGAGCATTTTGCCCATCTCAGCCTACTTTTCTTTTCAAATCGCTGTGAGGTCTTTTTGAAAGGAATAATAACTCCTGTCTTTTTTCAGCTTTTCTCACCCTCATTTTCATGCACATGTATTATGAGCAAGTTGTATGGTGTCCCCAGTGTAACTCCTCTCCCCCCCACCCAAAAAAACAGCCTAATTTTAGCATTCTTCCTGTCCATGATAGCAGTGGGGTTTTTTTTTCACTTTTTCCCTAAAATATAGAAGCAATTTCCTCCCATTACCTTCTCCTCTCTTTTCCCACTGGGACATTTACTCCGAATTTTGCCCTGTTGTGCACGCTCTTGCGCCTGGGTTGTGTTTTCCAGCGAACTTCACTCCTCAGTGATTCCATCTCTTCCCGTTCCCTCTGTGCAGGGCCAGCATTGTGCAGAAAAGGATCATCTATTTCCAGGACGAGGGCTCCCTCACCAAGCGAATGTGTGAGAAAGGTGGGTTTCTTTTATTGACAAGGGATGAATAATTTAACATTCTTATCTTCTCTGTTCTCCTCCTGGTGTTCTGTTTTTCTTTCCCACCTTTTCCCTTTTTCCCTCAGGTGTATATATTATATTTGAATGTGATTTCCATGAGGTGTCTCTCCTCCACTGTTGATAATTGTTAATGAGTCTAACCTCTTGGTGTGCCCGACATTGGGGAGCAGATCCAAACAACAGTGCTCCAGCTAAGCAGTGTTTTCTGCGTGCTGCTTGTGGCCTTCCGTGTATTCGACCTCTTGTGTCAGCTTTTCTTTGTGTTCCATCCTCTCTGTGCAGAGTCTTTGTATGGAGACAGCACAGACAAACCGCTGCTCGACTGCTGTGCCTGCGGGACGGCAAAGTACAGAGTCACTTTCTACGGGAACTGGTCAGAAAAGACTCATCCCAAAGACTATCCACGTAAGCACAGTCTCCGTTTTTTTGCCTGTGTGTTGCTAGATAATCCCCCCGCGCCCCCCCAGTAAAGAAAATAGTGTTTCTTATTTTTCCTCATGATTAAACTTCTCAGTCCCAGCCTCTAGGCAACAGCTCAGACCCTGTATTACTCACATTTTAGAACATTTCCTATTTTTTTTTAGTTTTACCATAAATGACTTTAACTCAGCAGGCCATGTCTGAGCAGATAAGAGATTTTTATGAAGAACTGCTGATTAATTGAGAATCACAGTCAGATTCAAGGGAGTGTGATTGTGATTCTCCACAGAAGAGCGACATTGGTCCTTAACTGAAAGTCAGCGCAATCAAACAAGCAAGCCCAAATCACAAAGTCGAGTGAGAAGAGATTCAAAAACACCAGAAGGAAAAATGTTTAACACCATCGCATAATAGAGTCTGGCAGAGGAGGAAGGGCTTTAAATACAAAAGAGGAGACAATTATGCACAAGTGAACGACATGCAAATGATACTAAGATAACAGGCAGACTGGCAAACACTCTGTGCACACATATCTTTGTTATTCTATCTTTGTAAGGACTTTTGTTTGACATATTGTATTCAAAAAATCAGTGTGGTCAATCTCAGGCAGTGGTTGCCAACTATCACCATTAAAGTTGTTTTTCAGAAATCTAACTGCGTACTGCGACAGGGGTTACCTGTCCCAGAGCCAGGTTCACATCAGGACCCAACCATCTCCAGAACTCCATTCAGCTCCAACTCAAATTGATTGTTTTTATGATAACAACTCAACTTACCAATCAATAATAAAATGGTTGCACAACTTTAGTAAAATACCACAGATTCCTATAGAAAGAACTTTCTTTGCCTTCAGTGCAAGCATAAAGTTCACTTTCTCTATATTTCGTTCTGACCTTCACTTTCAGCTGTACTGATCCTAAACTGATCCACAAGAGCTGCTGGGTCCCTCTATCCACACCCCCTCTGGCCATTTCTTTTTTGTCAGTTTTGTTTTTCTCTTTTCAGCTAATGCACACACCCCGTCATCATGTTAAAAAAGCTTTTGTCTGCCTTCACGCCACCACAGTTGTTAAAACAGCCTACTCGCAGCAAATAATGTAGCATCAGTAAATGCATTTGTTTTAAATTAATAGATGGAGGTCATAATGATGAACATTTTTGTGTTTTGGGATGAGATATTCCAGACAGGTGGCTGGTTAAGTCTGTTTCTCACTGGCTCTGTTAGGGGTGAACTATTGGGCGTAAAGTGTTTATATAACCTTGAGCCACACTGTCAGGATGTGAATGGACTCCCAGATTACACCGGCTCTCTGGTGTATATCAGGCTCTTGCTGGTTAGATCGATACAGTGATTAGAGTGGAATAAGATAAACCCTGAGATCGAAAGGACGCCCAATTTACTGTCTTATGGGGGGGGGGTGATGCGTTGTCCACCGCTGCACTCACCCTGCACCAGAAAGAGGAATGGGTAAGCTGTGCGGCGTTTTATCCCCACTTCTCTCTGCGGCATTAAGTTAGATCCTCTTGGCAGCAAAGATTACACTGGAAAATGAAAGAAAAAAAGAGCACACAGTGACCTTCTCCATGAAACTTTCCCATGAAATCTCATCAGAGAGACCGCCACGGGTGGATCCGAATTTCCTTCCCCACCTCACCCCTCTGCTGTCTGAGCTGTCACGGGTCATCCTATTTTTAACACAGCGTGTCCTTCAGCTGTGAGAGATCATTGCTGTGACACACATCCTGAGAGCACAATATACTGTAAAAAGGATCAGCACACTCCAGTTATAACCTTAACAGGTCTATTTTCTTCCACTTATTCGTTTATTTACCTTCCAATTGCAATTTATGTGGCTGTTTGTGGCTTTTTGACCCAAGGGATGTCTCCGTGCTCAGATATAGGGGGTGTGTGTGGCCTCGCTTGTCAACAAATGTGATTTATGAGAATAAGAGGAGAGGGAAAGAGCAATAGGAAAAGAGTATACATTGCTTTATTGACAGAAAAAAGAAGTCCACCATCATAGGCAATTTACTTTTTATACAAAAAACAGCTTATTGAAGGTGGAACTGAAGATGTGAAAGAAGAAAGTTCTTTTACACCATTTTCTTTGGACAGTTTTCAAAACAAGAACACTGCCATCTAATTCCAGATCTGAAGGTCGCTGACCTTCATTTCTGTGTTGTTTCCCCCTGAAAATGAGAAATGCGACATAGATTCAAGGATAAATCAAAAGCAAGGGGGGCTCGTCACATAATCTCGCTTCTCTATTCTGAACACAACTCTTTAAAATTCTGAGAGGTGAGCAAAGGTTCTGCATCAGCTCTTCATTTTCAACACATAAAAAACAAGAAAAAACACTTACCTTGTGGCCTAAAAAAAAAAAAAAAAAAACCCCAAATCCGCAACAACAAGGAGACAGATACCAAATCAGACCAATATTGTTCAGTGTTATAGCTTCTTAAAACTATTAGTGACAATGACTTCAATCTGAAACCGTAGCAGGAGTCCATTATTATCAATCTCTCCCCGCCTGCTAGGGTATCTGCTCTTTTTATGAGCACAAATTCCCTTGAAATTTCAATTGCAGACCATTTTCGAAGCGGTTAAACTAGAATTCACTTTTAAATCATCTTGATGATGCAAAGATAGAGGAGAAAATAGATGATATAAAGGGGGAAATGGATTGAAAGCTCAGATAAAGTTACTTTTATATACTGAAAGATTTAAAGTTTCTGAAGACCAAACAAGGAACAATAGATAGTAGAGTGTTTATTTGTTTTATTTCTGTACTTTGGTTTGATTTGGGTGTGTTAGCTGTTTTCTTTTACCATCTAAAACACTTTACCAATCTTTTCAAAGTCTGGACTGCTGCAAACACCTAGATACTCCAACTGAGGGAATCATCTGCTTTTCCAGACTGGCCTATCATGATTGGATGGATGAATGAGAAACCTGTCCAACCTGTTTTATGATGGTATGTGTGTTGACATGCAGTATGTCCCCTGGTTTCAAAAAATAATTTAGCAGCTTCAGGTCAAGCAACCAATAACTTTTTGTTTTCTTGCTTGATGCTCCAGCGGGAAAAGAAATGCAAAACAGTATTAGAAGCCTCTTAAAATCATTCAAAAATGGAACCCATCAGTGTTAATAAACAAATTCATGCTAATGACTTGGGATTTCCCCTGAGGGGGGCATTGATCCACTACAGTAAATTTCAGATCAATAACTGATTAGCGGATGCTGCAGTTTTGCATCAGCTGATCTACATAATGAACCTGGATCTCTGTTCTTTGTCTGCATACAATCCTGCTAATCCTTTCACATGGTTCCGCGCATCTGATCCTCTTTTGATGTGGCATATTTAATTAGTCCCTGGCCGACTTCTCCAGCACACCACCAGTTGGCAAACGCAGCCGTTGTTGCATCTGCAGGTGATGATGTTCACTGAATCCTTCTCTCTTCAGCAGGTTATATGTGAATGTCATGGAGGTGTGGCGAGCGTGCCCATTTAAAACATAACATGGAGTAAACTTGGCTTTGCCTTCACAGCAGAGCGGTTAAAGAGGCCTGAGTTAGTTTTCTTAGAAAGTTTTGACCAGTGTCAATGGGGACATGTTGGTTTTAGTTTGTTTCCGAGTGAACCCTGGTGTGGTTCCCTTACAGACTGAATGCAAAGGTGCTATCCAGCAAACGGCAGATACGATGCAATGAGGAGGTGAAGTCGTTCAGAGGACCATTGTCTGGTTTTGTGGTAAACAGACAGCCGAAACGGAAGGCTTCTTTTTCTGTTATAATTCCTTTTCCGACTGTTGCTCGTTTTGGACAATAGCACCCCAGACAAGGTTTTTCTCACGTGAGCTGGTGCTTTAACAATAACTGCCATCTGCTGAAGAGTATGCTCAGCTAGGCACTCAAAGGATAGTCAGGCATCAACAGGGAGACTCTCAGCCCATCTCTGTGTCCTGTTATTGCTTTTCAAACTACCCCTTAGCTGCGGTCTTATCCTAAGGTGTGTCATGAATCCGCCGCCACCGCTGAGGGATCAGGCCTAGGCTGCTACTGCAAATCAGAGACTACAACTGAAACAACCACATTGTGCGTGGAACCATTAGACAAACCTTTGTGTTCGTCACCAGGTCGCGCTAACCACTGGTCGGCCATTATCGGTGCGTCCCACTCGAAGAACTACGTGCTGTGGGAATATGGCGGCTACGCCAGCGATGGAGTCAAGCAGGTGGCTGAACTGGGTTCCCCGGTCAAAATGGAGGAGGAAATCAGACAGAAGGTAAGCTTTTTCCAGGAAGATCGCAGTGTTGACACCCAGGAAGTTAAAGGGTTGTACCTTTCTGCAGTTGTGTGTGTACAGTATTCTACGGAATATTTACATTTTAGTAATTGCTAATTACTTTCTTCCTCTCTTAATAGTAAGATGTGCACGTGCCGCTGAATCTCTGTTCACAAAGAATTAGTTTAACCTCTCAGGTCATCTGTAATAATAATAATAACTGTAATTAGCTGTGAGTTTTCTCTGGCCTCCAACTGCTTTATTTTTGTTTCTGAAAGACGGAGTCAGTGATGGAAACAAGCGCAGCGGGCAGCCACATTCTTAATTAGCTCTTAATCTTCCTAACTGACAACACAACAGAAAAAGAACATTGAACAAATCTACTGTGTGATTCAGGAATATTTGATCTCACCATTAAATTGAGCAAAAGGGCGGCTGCGTGGATGGATCATGTTTTTTGTTTTACTTTTGCCGCATGCCTATATTTCTACTTTTTTAGTAGTAATTAGTCTTTCTTTACTCCTCCACTCTTCAAATCCTATTGTCTTTGTAGCCTTTCTGCTTTAGCCAACAGCATGTAATATCCCTCCTTTTCCTCGTGGCTGTCTCTAATTTGCTCTGAGAGTCAGCCATGCTGCCAGACGCTCCTGAAGAGTTCTTATTGCTGGCTAATATTGAAATCCCAGAGTCACAGCCGATAATGTCAGCTCGGTGTGAGCGATGGGGTCTCGGTGTCACCAATCAGAGTGCACTCCTTTTTATCATTCTCCACTGTCAGCCAAGATCATTAAAGGAGATTCTTCTGCCCTTCCATATAAGGTTGGAAAAGATTTAAATTTGATTGACTGATGAGTGATTGGCAACTACTGGGAGAACACACAATGTCCACAGAAAGACCCACATGTAGACACAACCTTCTGGCGTAGCAGAAAAAGAACACCAGCAAAAAAAAGAAAGAAGAAAAACCCAGCAATTTCTCTTTCTGTGAATAACTGCATCACCAGGGGTGCCAGAGCTCAAACTGTGGTTGTGAATTTGTTCAATACCGAAGCGGCACAAGCGAACGCGAGTGCAGGGTGACAATTACTCATTCAGTCAATAGTGCCCCCTGATGAGGCTGACGCAACAAATTGCTCATGATCATTCACTTGGTAAAAAAAAAAAGTCACAATTTCAGCTAATCAATAGCTCAGATCTGCTCAGATCGGCTTTGGGAATCATACAGATGCTCCTGCTTTTGTCAGGTTTCTTTGTTGCCTGCTTTTGGACAGCTTCTGCACTCGTAACCAACCCTCAACATGCAGAGTTTGTCAATGCCCTTGAGGAAGGGGAGCCTGAGTGAAGGAGCTGTGCACTACTTCTCGATAATCGCTGACACACACAGAAAGTTGATTCTCTTTTGTGTCAGGTGGGGTGTCTGAGAGAGAAACGGGCGGTGAATGCAAAAAAAAAATTATATTCATAGCCAGCCGAAGGGCGCGCTGATCGCCGGCTTCACGCAAAGTTTCATTTGCAGATTCAAGGAGGTGTGCAGGCAACGTGAAAAGGTTGAGTGTGTCTGCACACATTTTTATCCTGCACATGTCAGTTTGGAGCTCGAGTGCTTTGTTCTAAGTCGTCACCCTTTCTGGGCTGAGCTGAGGCTTTTCTCTGCTGTGCTGTAACTCATCACATGGGTGCCAGTCCTGTGGGGATATGTTTTTATTATTATTTTAATTTTACAAAAGAAACTGCAGTAATCTGCTTTATTTGGTTGACACCTGGTGCGAAACAACGTCAGCCATGAAATCTTGATGACTGGTAACATCACACAGAGCACTTTGGCAGCAGGGGAGGTTGAATGAGCAATTAGCTCAGGTTTGATCGGATTGATTGTAAGTAAACACTAGAGTTTGTCCAATCAGGAGCACTAGAACAGGCCTTCCTGATGAGATCAGTCAGCTGAGCGACTGTTTCAGCCTGCACAAATCAGCCAGCTAAAGTTAGCAGAGAAAAGACGCATTTGGAACGACTTCTGTTGTCATTTTGATTGGAAGACGTTAAATAAGTAATGAGACCATACACTAAATCATTAGCCAGTTTACCGAAGTGCTTTGCTCATTTACAGAACAGCAGAGGTTTTTTTGTTTTGTTTTGTTTTGTTTTTTATTTGGTTTAATAGGTTACAGTTATATAATTTTTTTGTTTATGAGTAACTGAAAGACACCTCACCCACTGCTTCTTATATCCAATTTATTAGGCTCGGTCATGTGTCACCTTCATGAAGCAACAAGATGCTCTTGTGTTACTCTGCATTATAACAGAGCGCCCCCTCGCTCCCATGTGCACGATGCAGCAGTTCTTCAGTTGGAGACCATTAGTAGCAGAAGTTATCCATTCTGGAGCTGAACTCGGGGACGTACTCTGCACGTCCTCTTAAATTTGAATCATGGGTTTATTTCATATGTTATTAAAGTTGCCCATCGGGCATTTCTGATGTGCGCAGTTTGCCGAATGGAATTTCCCAGTGCGCTGCTCGGACTGTGCCTTTTAGGCCTTGCAACTGACCGCTGACGAAAGCACAAATGCGCGTCACGTCTCTCAAGCGTCGCCTTCACCCACGTGGTCCCGGCGTCACACGCGAGCATTGTGCCACTCATCAAACTCAGTGATCTTCGAGGTGCAAATGCCGCCATTACCAACCTCTGAAGGATCGATATGGGGGGGCATAAAATAGAAACGCATCAGTCTCAGACCGCTGGATTTGATTTATGAAAAAAACTTGGCAGGCAGAGTTGCAGATCAAATCCGTGCTGAAATATTCCCTCATATTTATGGAAAATAATGAGAATCAATGCAAGTTCTTTTCCAGAATTATAAACAGATAGGCGGCAGTGGTCCATTTGCCAAGTACAAATGCTTATCAGAGGGTTTGGCAGAGCAAGGGCACAGCCTGCGTCTGTTGTTATTGTCAGTAATTTTACATCCTGAGTGATTTATATTTGCATTCAGTCATTAGAAAAGCCCAGTGAGTCAGTAATCACAAGTTTAATGAGAGTGTCTTCATGGAGCCAGACCCAGATGGAGACAGATTGTAAAAATCTAATTTTTCTTGCACTGTTTGGCTTTTCACAGCACTTACACTCACGTTCTCCCATTTCCAGAGCACGACATCAGCCCTGTTGCGCAGAGACAAGAGAAAATGAACGAAAGCAAATACAAATCAATGTTTGTTTAGGCCGTGGTTACAGGAGGTGAAAGTAGGCTGGAATGGCCCTGAATTATAGTAAAAGTTTCTTTCACAGCAGGAAAAGAGAGCAACTCTTTCTCTACATCCAATGTTGGCATTTTCAAAAACAAAGTGTGTTTGCTAACACAGTGAACTCTTCTTTCAAGTTGCTTCTGCATCACGTGTTGTGATCTGCTTTACATCTGGTGCTAGCTTCTGCCAACATTCTGACTGCCTGACTGACATCCAGTTCATGAGCAGATTTGGCAGTTTTACTTTGCACACTGACGCTAATTCCTTTTGACGCCATAGGAGTATTTAAACGCAAAGGAAAAAGTTGCACGAAGTCAAAACAAAATCACCTGGCTAAAGCAATGGTTTCTTGTGTGGAACTGATGATTTTTAGTGGCCATTGTAATCATTATTATGAGATAATATTTTCTGAAAAAAGATAAAATTGAAACAAAAATTTAGTGGCGTCAATCACGTATAATCGATCTTGTTAATTTTACCAGCTGCTCAGGTGCACCTTGCAGAAGATGCGAATGATCATTTATTCCAATTCAGTTGTTGAGAGAAGAGTTGAGGTCTGCCATCTGTAAGTGGGAGGCCTGCGCTCGGGGAGCGTGGGTAGAGAATAATAGATATGCAGGTTCCTTTGGATTTTTGAATCTCACTGGATGAGAAGCTGTTTGTGTTCTCTTTGTATGCAGGCGGTTGCTTCACATCCACTTTCTGCTGCAGAGGTCTTCATGAATGTATCCAACAGGATGTAATATTAAGTATTCATTCGTCTTTTGCCTGCCTTCCAGCAATTCTACATTTTGATAAAAATTCCTAATCATTGACTAGGAAAGGGATATTCCTGGATTTCCATCTCCTCAAAAGAGCCAGGGTGGTTCACAGGCTTTTATCATTGGCCATTTTACTGGTTTCCACAATCCGGGTGCCATTACTGCTTTCTGTACAACATGCAAAAATCAAAAGCTGTAGTTGTCGCACACGTCTTTAGGAAAACAGAGTTTTGAGGAGAATACGCACATGAGAGAACCTTAGGAGCACGGTTCTGAAGTCCAGCAGGAGGCTGGAGATAATTGGGCAAACACGGGTGCAGCACATTTGAGCTGGTCCCAAATTAGGGGAAACAAAAGAAAGAAAGGTAAAGTCAGGTAAGACGGGTCAGAAACCAAGACAGAACCATGAGGGGACCTGAGAGCAGGAGAATTTAGCAAAATTTTGGGAGCCATTAACAGACATCTGACATGAAAGATTAGGAGTACATTTAAAACAGCAGATTCAAGCTTCAGGCTCTTTGTGGAGTTTGTTTGTTCTCTTTAGGACTGCGAGGGCGTTCTTTCAAAAACCTTCACTGAAGAGTCTCTAAACTTTTGTTAGTATGTGCTCAAGTGCACATTCAATATTATGTGCTGGCAACCTCTGTGCCATAAAGTTTTCTTCATAATTTTTTTTTTCTTTCCCCAAAGCCATTTTGCTTCCTCAGGGAAGCTGCAAGCATCATTTTTCAGGAACACGCTCAGCCTGCAGAACTTTCCCTCTTCTAATCAGATCATTTTGTTTCTCTAAGTACAGAAGTGGAAACATGTTAATTGAAGCTGAGAGCCTGTTTCATCTTTATGTCTTCATCAATTGCACCATAAACTCCACGGTGTTGCTGTGTTATCATCAGTGCATCTAAAAGCAGCATGTGTAAAAAATAAACCTAAAACTCAGATACTGAAATCACTCGAATGGCTGCGTGCCAGCACAGAATTGCCTCCACATGACCGTGAGCGGACCTGGACTGTGAAAGAGTTATTGGTTTTGGTGCTTTAAGCACATCCCTGATTGCTGCTCACAGGTTAGAGACCATTCAACCCTCCAGTGGAAGACTGAAGAAGGCTGCAAATTTGATCTGCGCTTGGCAAAACTTATCACTTTTGTGAGGGGTTATTACTCTCTTCCTGTCTTTCTCTCTCAGTCTTGCTTTTCTTGCACTGATTTAATAGGACGGAACCATTTGATTTGATTTTATTGAGATATGCTTCATAAATAAAATTGCACACTTGAAATTTAAGCAAATTACTAGTCAGGTTAACTTGTATAGACTTTAGCACGATTCAAGTATCTAATGGTGTAAACATATGAAGAACACTCTCACCTAACTGGTTAAATGATAACCAGAGAGTGAGAATGATTTTAAATGTGTTTTTCCCCCTAATATAACGTTAGACAGTGCAGAAGGCTAAATAAATTCTTCCATCCTCAAGTTGCTCTCAGATCCAATTTCCCATCAAATAACGAGAGATAAAATTGGACTTCACCTCGGTGTCAATCATATTTGGTCTTTCAAGCTTCCAATTTGGTTAAATCTTTGGCCTGCAAATTGGACTTTTACTTGATTCTGTGCTACATGCAAACATGAACGACAATTCCAATAAAATTGAATATCATTTTTTTGTGCATGACAGCTCGCGGTTCCTCATAAATTCAATCCATTTATGTAATAACAGCTGATGCTGCTTCAGAGCCGTTTCAAAATAAAGCGCTACCTTGTGGTTATATATGTAATGGCAGCTATCATACCTGCATGTGGACTCGGTAGGTAAATGATAGTTGTTCCTTCTGTATATACATGTAAAAAGCATGTTTGCATGCTACTGTGTATAAGTTTAGGGGGTTGAACAAAGATAGAATCGATGTTTGGAGCTGCAAATCTGCACACACACAAGTGAGATTTTTACTACCCAGAATTTCTTGTTAGCACTAAAAGCATGAGCCCATCTGTCAGCTAACCCAAATCTTGACTCGGAGAGGTGCTTATGAATGACTCATTCCTCTCTGTTGGAACAAATGAAGTTCTGAGGACATGTTGACTCTTCACTCTTTGCTCATTGGATGTTGCACCATACTAATCAGAAGGATGCTGTTTACTTGTCGTGCTTCAGTGAATTCTAATCCTGAAACCAGACCACCAGGTAGCTGGTGTGGCTTGTGCTGATCTGCAAGTTTTCCTTCTGCTTCTGTTGCTTTTGTTTTTTTGGCCCTTCTCCTTGCAGCTTCTTGTAAGCACTCCTGCATGAGGTCATTTTGCCACAGTGGGATAGCAATTAGCTCTTAGGGGGCTTCCAGAGGGTGAAGTATCAACATCGGAAGCTGCCAAGCTGTGGAGCGGCGTGCCAAAGCCCAGCCGGTTACCCAGAGTGCAGGAAGTCCGTGCCAACTACCCCCCACTGTTTGCCTCTTTCTTATTTTATGCTCTCTGGGCGTCTCGGTTATCGGTTTAAACAAAAAAAAAACCCAATAACTTGCTGATGAATCTCACCCTGTGAACTAGGCTGTGTAAAATATTCCTGTTGGTGAAAACAGCACACAGGAAAAGAGTTAATCCCTGTTTTGGCTCCTTTGTAAGTAAAGAACTTTAGTCACTATTTGAGCTTGTTATCAAGCAGCGCTAGCTTTGTGCATTATTAAAAACAGATGATGTTTGCTCTAAATTTTTGATTTAAGCCCGCTTAGCCCGAGTGGGGCTACAGATAGGAAGCAGTTTACATTCTGTCACCAAGATTTTGGCAGTAAACAGCTTTGATTAGATCAACTCTGTGACCTCTGAGGCTGATACATTGGGGGAGCCAACGGGAAGTAAGCTGGGCTCTGTTTGTGTAAAAGTTTGGTGCCTCACAAACCTTAGAGCAGTAAAGATTCTCTTGAATAGTTTGAGGCTATGCTATGCTTGTAGAGCACAACACATTTTCTTTTCAAATGTCGCTCTGTTTCCATGACTGGCTAAGATTTTTAATCTAAATTTTAATTTTAGCCACATGTGATATAGCTTTGTAATAGGTAAAAGTCTGTTTCTAATTTTACTCCTCCAACACATCCATCTAGCAAATATTATCATGTTCTGTAATGTTCCAGCTGTGCACCAGCTTTGCCTTTGGCGTGATTTGCTTATTTTTCATAATTTTGCCTCTCCGGTGTGATAGAATTCGTCATAATTAATTCCGGTGCATGAAAAAAATGTGACGCACAAAGCTGCAGGTGAGGACATAAAAGCATCCGTGGCGCTCCAACACAAAGATGGATCACATGTTGTTTAATAATTTGATAACTCTGGGCTCTGTGTGAATTGGTGTAATTGCATTTGCTTCCAAGCGGCGTGCGGTTGCAGGATGGCAACCTGCTCCTCGCTGCAGTGAGTCCAATGGCCTCACAGACAAACGCTTGTGGAGGTAACAGTGAAAGTTGGCGAAGTGGCAGAAAAGCTCAGAGCGCCACAGACAGGCTGAACTGGGTCATCAGAGGCAGTTACCTCACTTCATCTCTAATAATACCCCTTCGCCCTGGGCTCAGGTCTGCCGCAGATGCCTGCTTGATGGCTCGGCCCGCTTGATGAATGAGTATGCCAGGCAGTTTTTCCAGACCGCGCCGCAAGGCTCCGAGATTGTGACCGAGTACAATCACCGTCAGCAAATCAATTCGCTGCTCTCTGGAGGAGTAGTCAGCACTTACAAACCCATCTGCCTTAAGCACAGACCATTCTACTGTCACTTCCTCCCTGCAGTCTGCAGGATGTTTCTATACTCCTGTTTCGAGCCCGAGCGGCAGGACTGAAATGATTTCACCTCTTCAGTACCTGGGCGTCTTCTGCAGGGCAGGAAATGGGGATGTCAGTGGAAATGTAATTATCACCCGAAGGCTGTGTACGGCTGTGCTCTTCGCTTCCGATAACAGCCAGCGTGCATCCCATTTCAAAGCATTTTCTCTCCATCTATTAATGGTTTGGAGTACGTGCAGGGGCGAGTACATCACAGATTGGAGAGCTGAACTTTGATTGCAGCATGAGAGGAGGCTCACACCAGGAACTCTCTCCTCCAGACCAAGCGACACTTTTGCTGGGTAATTTCATGTAACAGCTGTCTGAGGAAAAGTGAGCTGATCAGTTTAAATAAGGATTTTGTCTACATGTGCATGTTCTGAAGGTGCTGCAGACCTGCTCAGCCTCCCACAATGCACCTCCGCACGACTAAAAGACAAAGCACATTCAGAGCTTCATTATTTTCTCTTCACAATGGTGACAAAGGATGCAAATAACCTGTTTTGCATAGGTCTGCACTCTGAGGAAATCAGCTCTCCTGATAATATTAATGAGACGGGACAAGAGAAAAAAAAAAAAACAAAGTTATGCATGCTAATAAGCACTGATTATCTTTTTAGCAATCCTTTTTAGCATGGTAATTGAACATGTTGCCTATTTGTTGCAGCTGATATTCTACAGGGATCGAGGAAAGGCAGCAGCAGCAGCAGCTGTAGCGCTTCATGTAAATGTCTTCCTTGTTTCTCTACTGAGTAGAGGGGTGTTGCCTCTGAGATGCTGAAGCTACAGGACCACCTGGAGATGAGGAGCCATTAGCATCTCTCCCTCCCCTCTCTCTCTCTCTCTCTCTCTCTCTCTCTCTCTCTCTCTCTCTCTCTCTCTCTCTCTCTCTCTCTCTCTCTCTCTCTCTCTCTCTCTCTCTCTCTCTCTCTCTCTCTCTCTCTCTCTCTCTCTCTCTCTCTCCCCCTCTCTCTATGTCTGTCTTTAGAAACTGGTAAGAATAGGCAATTTCTGCAGGAAGCGGGTGTGCCTCTGCGCTGCATCGCTCTCAGCCCCCCTGGCGCTGGGGCGCCCTTCGCCTCACTCACTCTCTATCTCTCTATCTATCTCTCTCAATCTCTCTCTCTATCTCTATCTCTCTCTCTCTCTCTCTCTGTCTGTCTTTCGCAACTGTGTCCGCATCGGCCATTTCTGCCGCCACTGGGTCCTGGCCTTTGGCTCGGCCTTCACCCTCCTGCTGCTCCCCCCCTCTCCTTGTGTCTCCTTAATGCGGTATCCCTCTCACAACTAGCTCCCTCGTAAACCCGCGCAAACAAACTGCTGCGCTCCGCTGCCTCTCCCCCGCCCTCTTTGTGGCATTAATTGTTATAAGTATTTTTGAAAATGAATCTGTATTTAATCCAGTTTATCTCCAGCAGGCCTGGCATCGGGCATTAACTGAACACAGCAGATTATTTGGTAATTCCTTGTGTTTTTGCTAAAGTCATGAAAGACTACACCAAAGCCATCGCGCTCAAATTTATAAAGCACCTTAAAGCCCGTCGGCGGCGTAAAAAGAAAATATTAAGCTGTAATAAAACTTGGGCGCAGTTCCTAACTGTTCCTGATCTGCGGTGAGGCCGTTTAAATGCCGCTTCTTGCCTAACAGAAAATTACAAATGCTAAATCAAGCATTGCAAATGAAGGTTCACTGCACTTGTCGGAGCTAAAGGGAAATTATTCACGCAATATGATGGCTTTTTTCCCCCTCCCCTTAGAGTTGAGAGACCCTCTCATCTGCAACTCGTGATGTGTCTTTTTTCTAATGGATACATGCAGTTCTTTGTTTTGATAATGACGTCAATTGTCTTTTTTTACAACCAGAGAGTTTGTTTGGGGACACAACTACTTTCAAGATTTTTATCTTGTTTTATTATAGATGCTTAGAATAATTCAGACATAACATGTGTAGCCAATCTCAAGCATTTGTACAGTAACCTCAGTGCTCGAAGCAGTGAGCAGCTCTGTCATCCACACTAGATGAAGTTTGGCATCAAGTGTGTTGCTACGTTGATCCAAAAATCAATAAACCTTAACTCCTGTTCTCACATGTTTTCCGGAAATTGCAACCTCAGAGAAAATCTAAAATCGATGCGAGGACTTCACATCTCTTTGACGGAGCATGTGGATTTATGTGCACAAACATGTACCAGAATGTGAAAAAATGAGACAGTGTGCAGTTTTATACACAAGTATGTGATGTTTACCATGCTGCATGCATTACCTGTGGAAACACACAAGATGTTTA
Source organism: Tetraodon nigroviridis (assembly GCA_000180735.1). Classification (NCBI taxonomy): domain Eukaryota; kingdom Metazoa; phylum Chordata; class Actinopteri; order Tetraodontiformes; family Tetraodontidae; genus Tetraodon; species Tetraodon nigroviridis. Next base: position 722,817 of record CAAE01014773.1, read on the forward strand.
CTAGGTTTGGGAATTATTGGCTCTGACTATATGCTCTCAGGCATATATTTAACTTTTATTTACAAGGACAGCTGTTTTTCTAAAATCTATTTTTTTGTCAAAGTCAATTTTCCCATCATGCAATAATGATTAAATCGTTACTCGGTGACAGTTACCTGCCTTATGTATGTCCCTTATCATATCACGTTTTGTGGAGTCTGAATAGAGTGATGTAGATGCACACACAGGTACGTAGCCAGCGAGCCATGAATTTACTCTGGGTTTTATAGCAGCCATCGAAAAGTCTGGTAATGTATGAGCAGACACGCAAGCGCATCGCCATATCAATAAAACCCGAAGGTTTAGCATGAATCAACAGGCAGAGCTGACACACGCACGCACGCGTATCACAACTCAGGCAGACAGACAGGGCTGAACAGGAAACATCATTTAGCATTGTCTCCAGAGGATAAGCTCAGTTTAGATGGTCTGAAATCTGCTATTTGAGATCAGCGAGACGCCACGTCTGCACTCTGTGTCCAGAACCAACCTTTCTCTGTGGTTGCCGTGGTAATGACGTAGGCACACGCGCATATGTGCTGAAGCTGTCGTAACAGTGCCGGGAAAAGGAAAGCTGCATCATCCTGCTCTCATCTCCGTCAGACAGAGGAACATTTGAGTTTTAATGCACTTTAATGCCCTTGTTGTGTAATCGAGGCCATGTTTCCTGGGCACATTGAATTCTTCAGTCTTTAAACTAATGGAACCTGGTGTCCCTGGGACTATGCTCAGGAGTTTTAAAGTGTGCTTGAGGCCTTCTTACGTCATCTAAGGTGGTTGTTTTGTGTCGAGCCCAGATTCAGAGTGCAGCTTTAATACCTCCCATACTGTGATTCATCTGACAAGCAGGGGTGTTTATTCATGACGCAAATCTAGATGTGTGCTTTTTA
>CAAE01014773.1:729066-763563 GCA_000180735.1 Tetraodon nigroviridis
GCTATTTTAGCATGGTTTTACCGTAAAGCAAAGCAGTCTGTCGAAAAAAGGCTAGGATGAGGCAAAGGTGGAGTGATGGGCACAGTTGTTGGTGTGGTGCTCAAAAAAAAAAAAAAACTAAACTAAAAGGAGCAAAATATTATCATGGTGTAATTCCCAGTCACACTTCCAGACTAGCAGCCCGTCCAGGAACGCTTTAAAGATTGTGATTCAACTTTGCGTGCGTTTGGGAAAATAAGACGCACAACGTGACAACTCTGGCACCTCCCTGGTGCGACCAGAACCCCACCAACCTCTGATGCTAGTAGCCACAGAAGATTCCCGTTCAGCACCTCCGACATCATACGTTTTAGCATCCATCTTCGGGATCATCTAGAGCAGGGGCAGGCAGTTATTTTGCCTGCAAGGCCACATTGGGGTTTAGTGCTTAAAGAACAGGCTGACCAGGTTTTGTGAAACACTAAACCCCCTCAAATGAGGAATGGAGGTTAACTAAAAAAGATGCTTGACAGACTATTGACAACGAAAATATTTTGAAGTGAACTGGTTCAACTAGAGATTGATGATGAAGCTCCAAATAATGTTTGGTTTGCTAAATAAAAGGAGGTCTGAACCTTTTTTCTAGTTTGGCTTTTGGATAAATTATTGCAAAAGTTTAAAGTAAAATATAATAGTTCATGGGGCCACATGTGGGCCCTGAGCCTGGGTTTGCCCACCTCTGGACTGACTGTAGGTTGGCAGTGTCGATTTTGGTTTCCACTGATTAATCTTACATTATTTTGCATTCAGTAAACACCAAAATCTGTGATCTTAACTAAAAATGTTACTGGAAATCTATTTTTTTTTTATTTGTGGATTTTGACACTTGACACATTGTCCCCCTCTTTGCTACTAAGATGAGAGAGTTACTTTTAAGAGAGTGCCTCTGTGACACCCCACAGCTCCTTTTTGTCTCTCCACGCCCACTCTCTGTCTTCAGACATCCACCTAATAACCACGGGGACGACACTGTGAATTGAGATTTGAGTCAAAAATACAGCCGTTAATGAGGCTCCTGTTTTTATTTCTGAGTCTGCCATAACTCTTCAGGGTTGGCAGAGTAAGGTGTGTACGGCTGATACTGCTGCGCCTTACCAACAAAATGGCTTTGAATAATGTCATGCTGCTTACTTGCTGTTTGGTTTAGGTTTTATTTGAAGAAAAATGCTAAAACCAAGCCCAGCAAGAGAAATGTACTTCAGCTTTGCAGCAGCGGGTCAAGATCGTCATTTAATAAAAAGTGGATGAAGCAGATACAAGCGTAAAAAGTTAATATAAATGCAAATAAAAGTGAAGCAAATGGACCAAATTAATTACCTAAGTTTTTTGTTAGAGTTCCACTTTCTGGCTACAGGAACCTTCAGAAATGAAAGCGTCATCATCTTCATCATCATCATCATCAAGTTTTGGTCTACAAGAAGATTAATTATATTCATTTTGCTGAACGTTATCATCCTGTGTGCACAGCTCCATTTTAATCTATAGTGAATATAAAAATGTTCTAAATTAGTGTTTGTCAAATCTTATCCTGACTCCTTGCTGTGATTGATTAATGGCAATCATGAGGTGATTATGTGGATATACACAAAAACACACACTTTTACCAGCAAGGGAACAGCATATTTTTCCTGGCATCATCTGCTGAATTCCTCTGTCGTTTGCTGCCACGCTGGTCTCCTCCTGCTCTGTCTCACCTTTCCATAAACCTAATCTTAAATATAACTGAAGCCCACGGTGCTCACAAGCAGAGGCCCAAGAGTGTCCACTGGAGTTGTGTGTTCCCAGTGGATGAGGGCTAGTTCACATTCTCAGGAGCCTTCATTAGCAGAGTGCATGGGGCAGGACTGAGGGAGCTGAGTCAAATGGATTTACATGGCCGAGGTGACAGATGGAAAAGAAATCCCCTGATAATTGTCTGTGTCACAGCGAGAATCTTTCCACTCCTAATTATTAATCTTGTACTGGCTGGGAACATTCCTATAATTAGGATGGCTGTCAATCATTGGTCAGACGACGTGAAGCGTCGATGTGTCCCTAGTGTTGGAACAGATGAACCGCACCAAGAAGATCTATCTGGTACCTGAACGTACCGACTCCCAGTTTGCATTTTAATGTCTGAAAAACGTCCAGACAAGTTTGAGAACAAGTCTCACAGTTTCACTTTTTTTAAAAAAACTTGTCTTGTGAGTTATTCATCTCTCCCTCATTTTAAAAGATTACGTGTAGATTCATAATCACACCATTGTGCTGGTGTACTGGTTTATTAAACCCAGTCAGTGTTCTTCAGCCTGTTGTTTGAGCATCAATAGCCTGAATCCTCCACCTCTGTACAAAGTTTTATTTATTAGTGAGAATAAAAAACAAAAAAAACCAAAACAAAACAAAAAAACCTCTCCACTTAGAAGAAGTAAATGATAAAAGATCATGAACTGCCTTCTCTTTCTTCCCAGGCGTGCTGCCCCCTCCGCTGAATTCTCAGTGGACCGGACCCGCCACATCATGTCCTTCCTGACCATGTTGGGCCCCAGTCCAGACTGGAATGTGGGTCTCACTGCAGAGGATTTGTGCACCAAGGAGTGCGGTTGGGTCCAGAAGGTGGTGCAGGACCTGATCCCTTGGGATGCAGGCACAGACAGCGGCGTGACGTATGAGGTGAGTCCTAGCTTGATGCAGCCATCCCAGCTTTTCCATCATTCACCCCTGAGATAACCTTCCTCCTCACACTCATCACAGCTTGATCTTGTCTTCCTGCCTGCCTGTTGACCTTGTGTTTATAGCCTCCTTTTCCACTTCATCTGCCTGTCTACTCACATCCACATCCACTCCCTCTCTCGCCCTTTCACGTTCTGCCAGTGTGAAACTATTTATGTGTCATCACCCATCCAGTTCTGCCCTAACCGCCTTGAACGTTTACCCCTGCTGCCCTCGTCATGAGGGGCTGTCTGGTGTATGCTCCCCGTCTCCTCTAACACATTCGGTCTTGAGTGGACATGTTCGGCCAAAGTGAAGGTGTGAAAACTTCTCCTTCCCTCGACGCGTTCCCTGATGCGTGCCACACTCTGTTTTCTGCCCTGGCTTTTTTTAGCTGCTTTTTTCCGTAACAGTAAACAGAGCCTCAGGTTACTCTCTTCATCATCAGCAATTTTATAAATGTAAAAAAAATCTTCAAGCAACTGACCAAATGGTAAACTGTAAAATCTGGGGTTTCAAACAGTCGGTCAAAGCATCAAATGTACAATTCTTTTTCCCCTTTACATTAAGACTTTTGGAGACTGAAAGAAGGATTTTTGGTCTAATGATGCCAGAATAAAAGATTTATTAATACTATTCTGTAGACGGTCAAAGGAGCTGCATCATCTAAATAAATTTTGGAATGCATGTGTTTAACTGTTAACCTTGCTTGGCGGAAGACCATCGACGGTGGATTTTTAAAACTCCTTTTCGAGCGTGTCTCAGAGAAGCCAGTGGAAACCGTGCAGTGTGGTCAGTATTTTTTCTGGGAGCGTACACGTCAGTCATCTCCAGCGCGAACTGTGTCACAGTCGATTCATCCCCGAGTCCATCCCTGTTTCCATTTGAATGAAGCTGATGGATGCAGAGCCATAAAAACGCCTGGCTTGCTTTAAAAGTCAAATTAAATTCAGTTCTGCCGGAAATGGAAATCTCCTCAGTGGTTATTCCTTTCTCGAATAAGTATTATTGTAATTCCATGCTTTAGAAACCAAGAAGTTCCTGCATTGTAAAGTTTGAATGTGCGACTGTGGTAAAACATCCGATTCTTCTTTTAGGTGAATTTGAATAATAATAAAAAAAAAAATTAAAAAAGGAACCTTATAAACTGCTAAGAAAAAAACTGTTCCTTAATGAGATGCACATTTTAATGTTGTGCTTTGCGAAAGCTGAGGAAATCGTAGTGCCCAATTGTGATAGCAGAAGAATAATAACCATGAAAAATGATATTGGCCGGTTGGACTCGCTGGGAGACAATCTTGATTGTAACAGACGCTGTATAAATAAATTAAACTGAACTGAATACTACCAGCTGTTTTGCTTTGCATGCTCTTAATAACTCAAAGCCATCTAAAAGCAACAAAAAGCTTTAGCCTAACTTTAGCTTGAATTTTTCATTTTGGCCCAGGGTGCTGGAATGAACGGCTCACCCTCTGGTGTTGGGCAGCAAAACAAACATCCAGCTGCAGCAACTTAACAAGGGCTTTGTATGAAACACAGAATACACAAATAATTGCTTTTTCCCCCTGGTTGTCCTCTGTGGGTGGTGGACGGTTAGCCAGACTTCTGATTTCAAATAGCCTCTGGGGATGATGTTTCTATCAGCCTCATGCTGGCTTTTTTTTCCCCATCTTCTAATACAAGTATAGTTTCCTCTTAAAAATGAATATTTTCTCCCCTTCTGTGTCTTTCTCTGTCCTTCTTTAAGTCTCCCAATAAGCCCACTCTGCCCCAAGAAAAGATCCGACCCCTGACCAGCCTGGATCATCCCCAGAGCCCTTTCTATGACCCCGAGGGGGGCGCCATCACACCTGTAGCCAGAGTCATTGTGGAACGCATTGCCCGAAAGGTCAGTGTCTTTACGTTACATCATCTCTTTCCAGATATTTTGCAGCATTGTCATAATGCAGGTGTTGTAATCCATATTGATGATCGACTTGTACTGAGATCATCTTTTTTCCGTCTGTTTTAAGTTACCTTTTGCGTGTCTCTCGTTAATCTGCTCTCTCCTATCCTTGGATGAACGCCTTTCAGTCCTTTAGCGGCATCTAGAGGCAGTTGCTGGAATTGTCTTAGTTATTTCCAGTCTGCAACCACTTACAGGTTTTAATCATTTACTTACACAAACAGGCATTAACGTGGACCCACAAAATGCAAGTGTATCCATTATTTATATCTGCTCCCTGTGTATTGGTTAAGCACAGCAGCGAAGACAATTTATGAGCTCACGGTGAACTTTCCATTTCCCTCCCGCCGTGTTGGCGCCGATAAAACTGAACAAAACAAATTAGGATTCAGCAACGCCGAGAACGAAATTCAGAACTAAGTGAGGGAGTGTTTTCCACAGGGGGAACAGTGCAACATTGTGCCTGATAATGTGGATGACATCGTAGCAGATATCGCCCAGGAGGAGAAAGAGGAAGGTCTGGTTTGCTGGCTTTTCTCTCCTCTTCTCAATTTTATATGCAAGATTAAAAGCACTGTTTAGGGGGGCTGGCTGTGTTATCTGTGCTCACTTTATCGCCCCGCAGATGATACTCCAGAGACCTGCATCTACTCCAACTGGTCTCCCTGGTCTGCCTGCAGCTCGGCCACATGTGAAAAGGGCAAGAGGATGAGACAAAGGATGCTGAAGGCCCAGCTGGACCTGAGCGTTCCCTGCCCACACACACAGGACTTCGAGCCATGTATGGGGCCTGGATGCAGCGATGAAGGTGAGCGTCTCAAGGACGCGTGATGCTGTGCAGGTAGAGGGAAAGGGGGGTCTAGGACATGATGGCATGTACTTTAAATCTCAAATTACTCTTTTTGCTTTCAATGAGATGTGAGGAAGCCTTTATCATGCTTATTTTATCATTACTGTTCATCTTTAATAATAATGAAGCCATGCATGGTTGCTGATGACAGCTGATCAATAATTTGAAGCTCGTAGTTTTATTGGTGAACGGTTTATGTGACGTGTTAAAGGCCTTTTTGTATTTGTTTTTTTTTTTTTTTTACATTAATTAAAAAAGGGGGGTAAAGGGCAAGAAGTTAGCAATGTAAAGCAAATTTCTCCTCTGACTTTTGGGTTCAGATGCCTCCACCTGTATGATGTCAGAGTGGATCACATGGTCTCCTTGCAGCGCGTCCTGCGGGATGGGCTCTCGTTCCCGTGAGCGCTACGTGAAGCAGTTTCCGGACGACGGCTCAATTTGCACGTTACCGACAGAGGAGACCGAGGACTGCGTGGTCAATGAGGAGTGCTGTGAGTTTCAGCTTCGCTGTGGAGCAAGTGTAGAAGTTACGGAGTTCCTAAAGGGACATGGGTGGCAGAAAAAAAGTTTAATGGAGTGGAAGAGGGTTTTATACTGTGTTGTTGTGGATGTTCAGTTTCCAAGTGGGCAATAGCCAAGCCAGGCACATCTGTGGTTAAGTGTGGCGAGCTGCATCTTAAAGTGTTGCTGTCCTGGCTTGTGGAGCTTTGGAGCAGAGGGCGTGCTGGCGATGGTACAGAGTGCCCAAAAAAACATTAAAAAAAAGGACACATCATCAGATCAGGGCTGCAGGATCAGAGACCAGAGTCTCTATGAGAAAGTCCCCTCACTCAGGAATCTTTTCAGATGTCTCTCATTTATGTTGAAGCTGTGTCTAGAGCCTAGAACTGATTTAATCCATGTATATGTCAGGCCCATAGGAAAATACAACTCCATAAATTCACAATTGCAAGATCTCACAGAAGTGCATCTTTTTTTTCCCCTCATGTCCGCACGGGAGCTCCGTAATAAGTACAACTGCACGATCACTGAACCCTGACTCTGCCTTTGCGGGCTCAGCTCCCAGCAGTTGCCTGGTTACGGAGTGGGGTGAATGGGATGTCTGCAGCGCCACTTGTGGTCTCGGCATGAAGAGGAGGGAGCGCTTGGTGAAGATGCCTCCTGCTGATGGCTCCATTTGCGGAGCAGAGGTGCTGGAGGTGGAGAAGTGCATGATGCCAGAATGCCGTAAGTCACAACCGGGTCGTGATCGGGAACTATTCTGGCAGCTTCTACACGCCAAAGCTGGAGAAAAGTGCCAAATTAAGAAAAAAGCTCTTAACTATGAAAAGGGCCATTTCAGAAATGTTTCAGGTACTGACGCGTGTTTTGTGCAGATACGATCCCCTGCATGCTGACTCCGTGGTCTGAATGGAGTGACTGCAGCGTGACCTGCGGGAAAGGACTGAGGACCCGGCAGCGCATGCTGAAATCCCCGGTAGAGCTGGGAGACTGCACAGAAGAGCTGGAGCAGGTGGAGAAGTGCATGCTGCCAGAGTGTCGTAAGTAATGATCATCAGCGTTTCCAATAAATGAGAATTAGGGTTTTTTTTTTTCTTTTCTTTTTGCGTTTGTTTTATGTTGGAGGCCAGACTTTTACTGACAAAACAGGGGTCAAAAGAGAGGTCAGTGGCTAATTTTGCCAATAACCTTCTTGAGCTAGAGATGGGCTTCAACTTTATAGGTGGAAAACAAAAGTCAGACCCATTTTACAGTTTAATTTTCAGACATGAATGGTCATTTAGTTACTTTGAGCCTTTTTATACAAACACTAATAATGCAAAAGCGGCATTTAATAGAAAACCTCAGTGCAGTGGCTGCGTAGCAGCTCTAATAACAGGTAACACTCAGATGTAAAAGATGACTTCATAAAACACCACCAGTTTGTCTGGAATTAAAACATTTCAATAAGAATTTTTTTGCGGTGGCAGACATAAAAACATTTAAAATTATTTGTCAGAAAATCTCAGCATAACCATTTGATTAGACGGATACTCATCTCTGAAACTTTGTCCTTCCTGTCCCTCCTCAGCCATCGACTGTGTCATGTCTGAGTGGACCGAGTGGTCGGAGTGTAATAAGTCCTGCGGGAAGGGTCACACCATCCGGACACGCATGGCGATGCTGGAGCCACAATTTGGAGGAGACCCGTGCTCTGAAACCATCCAGAGGAAGAAGTGTAAGATCAGGAAGTGTAACCGAGGTCAGGCTAACAGCGACGAGAAGAGACGACGCAAAGAGCAGCGAGAAAAGAGGAGGAGCAAACAGGGCAGATCTGAGGTCACCACTCAGCATCCAGGTCGGCATCATCGCCATGGCCACACAGACTCCACGCGGACAAATAACTCTGATATAGCTTTTTTTTTAACTTTAATTCTCATCTTTTAGGATGCAAAATGAGACCGTGGTCAACCTGGACAGAATGTACCAAACCTTGTGGTGGAGGCATTCAGGAGAGGCTGATGACGGTGAAGCAGAAGTTTAAGACCGCTCAGCTGTCCAGCTGCAAAGACCGGAAGGAGATCCGGGCCTGTAACGTGCACCCCTGCTAGGGCACAAACCTGGGAGAGGGACAGGGACGGCGAGCGGGCACGGCACACTGTCGCATCCAGCGCACTCTGTTGAGGGCTGAGTGGTTCACACTTGAAATTTTTAAATCCAGAGTCGGAGAACAGTAGAATCCAGAGAAAATTAACCACACTGGAAAACTGGATTTAAACTAATTTTGATTTTTCTGCGCTTTTAAGCGATCTCGGATACTCTTTTTCAACGTAAGTGTAAAGATGTTGTGGTATATCTCCTGGGAATTATAATGATGAATTACATATAAATAGATTTCAAAATAATTTAAGAGTTGTTATATCTCGTGGTATCATAGGCATTGTAGAATATCCTCAAGACTGAAGCACATGTGCCCAGCCATTCCAATGTTTTATATGCCTTTAAATTGTTTGTACAGCACAAAAATCCCAGCTGACTTTTTACCCAGTCATTTGGTTCAAAATGTAGATGCAGCACAAGTGAGTTCCATCTAAATTTCAGCACTGTTACACCTGTGGATTATTTGTTTTTATAAGAACGTGTTGCAAGGTTCTTGCCAAAGTCTTGTGTCGATGTTTTCTAGAACTTTCTCACATCAATTTTTTTTCCCTTCACTGTTCCTTCAGCATATTCCATTTTTGAAATAACATTGACTTTACAATAAAAGTAAATGTGACAACTTTTCACCTTCATCTGTCTTTTTTTATCTTGTCATATATGTTTTCAGCCACGAGATGGCGATAACCAATCGGGGAAAAAAATGCGCCTTTACTCGGGGAGAGGACCAGTCAGGGGGTCGGTTCGCCTCCTAAATCTCTGATCTACCACAAGAGAGCAGAGTTGTAAAAGGAAAGTACATTCAAGTCTAACTGACGTCTCTTTGTATTTGCATTTAATTTGTAATATTTAAAAAGAGAGGAGGAAACGTTCTCTCTCTGCTCCTTATCCGAACAGCAGTAGAACATATTTTAGCGGATCATTGCTCTCCAGAGACGTGTAGAGTACTCTCGTTCATTTAAAGGAACAGGGATGCTTCTTCGTACCCCCACTCATCTTCCCCTCCACCACCAAAAACTACAGAAATAAAGGCTCCACCACTGCTTTGTGTGTGAGCTGGGGGAGGGAATGCCATCAGTCTTTCCTCGCTGTGCAACACTTGGAACTGGGGTGGAAAAAAAACAGAAACAGAAAAAATAATTCAATACACACATATCGCTTACCACTGCTGTTTCCATGCCAACACAACCACACACTGGGGAAGCCTACACATTTTCACGGACGATAGGAAGGTGGAAGGAGAATTATTCCAACCGTGATGAGCTGGTAACACTGGCACTGCAAAAGCCGCAGTGGCTTCAAACGTGTGCACGTCTGTGAGCTTTTATTTGCTGCTCATTCTACTGGCAAAGTGAAGGCATTTTTGAAGGTTAAGGACACCAATCGTCCTCGCAGCTCCCAAAAGACTGCTTAACGGTTTTAAGGTTGGGTTTAGGCCTGTATTTTAATCTTTCTGTACGATCTTGTTAACTGCCCCTCCAGACCTGCTCCAGCCTCGGGCAGCGCTGGTGGCTGGTGGAGACAAGCTGCTGCTCAAAGGCTCAAACGGAAACTGAACCATCAAACCAGGGATGTTTCACAGAGTCAACGCAGATCCACAAGCATCCACAGAGCTTAGAATAAAACTCATCCTGCTGTCAGGTCGAGTCTGTCAGGAGTTATTTTTGAATGAAGTCTTGTGTACATATTTACCGAAACCAAGGTGGTTGTGTTTTTGTCAGTGTTCATCTGTCTGTTTCTCCAAGGTTTTATATTTAAGTTTGGCAGAAGTGTACCTAGATACTAACTTTTAAAACTTCTAAAACCCTAAAAATAAACGCTACATGATATCTTAGTCATACAGATCAATTCAGATAAACACGACTGGAAGTAATGTCAACATAAAGGATCAAATATTTCCTGATACAGTTGTTTTTATGCAACTGTAAGCCTCTTTTACAGTTGCATCTCCAAGGGGACAGTTAAAGATGAAAAAAACGAGGGTTATCTCGTTTCTAGGTCCTATGAGGACACGTTTCTTCTTTTTTAGAACCTATAAAAACTGGGGGTTTAAATAACCCTGGTAATAGAACCACAAATCAAACGATAATGATGATGAAGAAAAGCCAAGAGGTCACGTAGCTCCTTAAGCTCATTCTCGGAGGGACAAGAACATCAATAGAAAAGACGGCGTTAATCAATCCAATAATTGTTTCAATCAGGAAAACAAGAAATCGAGACACAAAATGTCATTCAGGCTGACATAAGCACGAGAAAGCCAGCGGCACACTCATTCTATGAACTGAAATAAATAAGTAAATGGGAAACTAAACTGCATCCAAAGATGTCTGATATTTCTCTCTCTTTCTCTCTCTCTCTCACACACACACACACACACACACACACACACACACACACACACACACACACACACACACACACACACACAGTGGATCCTCTCCACTGAGATTAAGCTCTAATGGGTTTCTAAGGTTTTGGTCTGATTACAATAAAAGTTAATTACTTTTTCGCTTGTAATTTTCCTGGTGGTTTTCATAAAACCCCAGTGAATAATAATTTTTAAAAATCTCATCTTATAACACATTGTTACGGCGACATAGGTTTGCGGTCCTTTTGTCATTTCAGCTGCAGCAGCCAAGTCGATGGGTCACTAATAGCAAACGTGCAGTAGGTGCAGTAACACAGGCCGGGCAGTTACACCGAGAAAAAAGGCAAAAAAGATGTTAAATATCGCAAAACTACCGTAACTAACTTAAACAGCATCAGTCTCCGCTGAGCGCTGAAACCGCCATTACCGTAAGGCCGCAACTAATCACGCACTTCAAAACGAAGAGCGGCTCATTTGACCAGAAAAAAAAACGCGAAAAGCGGCTCATTTGACTGCAGTGGAGGACTCTGCCTTCACCTATTCTCCTGGATCTCCCTTTTTTTTTAACGTGACAGAAGACAAGAAGGCAGTAGACGAGAACATCGCCCAGGTCCAGCGCAGTGCCCGCTGTTGGCTTCCTGTGGCTGCGCAGAGAGGAAATATCGGATTTCATAACCTAATGAAACTCGGAGGGGAAATCACTATGGTGGACCGCAGCAGCAATCAATGTCTGCAGTTTATAACCTGTAAATCCCTGGAACTGGAGCAATCTATGGAATGTCAGTTAGCATTACAGCATATTTAGAATAATAATAAAAAAATAATAGAGCCGGGAATACGCAAGTAAAGTTTGTTTGTTTGTTTGCTTCGTACACATTAGTAGATAAACAGCTGAGATCAGATCTGCTGCACTCATCTGAAATCAGACTAAAATAACACCAGCCTGAGCTGAACCGAGCTGAGCCGAGCTGTGAACAGGGCGAGTAAAGACAGATTATCCACGAATCAATGAGCAGAGCGCAGTGAAAGAATGACCTGTTTATGTAGGCTAATGGCTCCCAGAGCAGAGCACCAGCATGTAATGGTTCCCACTAATGCTCTTTCACATCATTTAAACTCTCTCTCTCTCTCCTACACAAACACACACATACACACACATATAATCTCTAGGTTGGTCTAGGTTGGCACCCAGACTGTAAAGACTCAAAACGTCCAACACAAATGTTGCGAGACAACTAAATATAGTATAAATATATATTATATATATATATAAAGATGAAATGTGGAACCTGGATGTGTGTGCAGAGAGGCCTGAACAGGTTACCTAACCTTACACCCAGCTCAAAGACCCTCCTGTGCAAACTAGACATACCTTATAATTGAGCAAAATACAAGAGTTTGGCAACAACCAGCGTCACCACCACGACCCCCAAGTCCATCAGATACGCTCTTACAACCATATTTAAATCAATGACAGTTGCAGTGGCCGCATGGCTGATGTCCATGCGGTCTTTCTGTATGGTACAGATTCCTTTCCTCTCACCTTAGTCCTAGTAGCAGGACATCACGTGTCCTCACGGTGCCCAGCACCAGTTGCGCCCAGGGAAGAAAACAGTTACCAATTTTTCAGCCTTAAAGTGGAAACTGAGACCGATAACTGCAGACACAAGACCTATAGGGGTACTTGACTCAACTGTTACCACGGCAACAGGCGGTGAGAGGGGTGGGTGTGGGGGGACCACCACAACCATCCTCCTCCTCCTCCTCCTCCTCCCCCTCCTCATTATCTTTCACATCATTGGCTTGTGTGAAATTGGGTGTTGCCAGCTTGGTGCTGAGGGTTTCGGCTGTTCTGGTCTTTGACCAGCTCGGAGGGTTGGGGAGGCCTGGACGTTTGACCACTGGAGGCCTAGAGCAGTCGGAGCAGGGAGGCTGATCTTACCAGCCTGATGTCATCTTACCCCTGTTCACATCAAACACACGGTTGTGCATCACACTTGTCCTGCTGAGGTATCTATTTATTTCCTGATGAACAGATCAGACTTTGGGAGCTCTGTAACACACTGCCTGTAGCTGGTACCGAACAATCGGCCAGTAAATTTTCCTAGTTGCTCATCACAAGCCCATATCCAACCTTTTAGGATTTTATCTGACCAGATGTCTCCATGCTGGAGAAACCAACCTAACACAAATCCAGAAAACATGCATCATGCAGTGTGTCTAACACACACATTACCACAAACAGATAGATGTTTGTTTGGCTGTGAGCCTTTGCTGCTGACGCTCCCCAGAGCCTGCTTAGAGAGCTCACTCACCAAGATGCAGACTAACAGGGGGCACAGATCCTGTACCACATCACTCACATTACAGAGGACCCCCAGGGTAAGAGGTTTGCTCACAGAAATCATCACAGAAAAATGATGAGTGGGGCAATCCTACCTAAAGGAACACATTCGCAATATTTCCAAAAATACAGTTCACCTTTATTACCAAACAAATGGGATTTGTCACACACACACACACACATACACACACACACACACACACACACAAATCAATAGATATGGTATCCAGAAACCGTGTCTATTACATGATCATAAATATTTAGGCTAATTTATGTGTGGTGGGGATTGTTGGATTAAACCAGCCCTTTGCTGCCTCCTCAAACTGTGACGAATACAATCTGCTTTCAAAGGTTCCACTGTTTCCTCGAGTTAACACCAGTTGTTGGTCCCGATTGCCGCAATGTGCCGGAACTAAATATGCAACATCTGGGCACGCACTCGCTATATGACTGCTAGCACTTCTCTGATTTGTAGATGATTTAAATTGGAAAAACATGTAGCTGAGCAACAATGCTCCCAGGACCTTGTGAATAAATGAGAGAAGGCAATTACACCTTGCAAAACAGTTTCATCCTTTCAAATGTTAATTGAATTTATAGTCTGCCGGGCGCGCTGGGCCTCCTGACCGTGCGTCAGCACAGAGGACCATTCCTGCAGCAGGATCAACAGGTGTTGATTTTTCCTGAAGTACTGTGGAGGTTCAGGGGTGCAGCCGAGCTGCTGCATTGGTATGCAGAGACATTGCAGGCGAGAGCCAGGGGATTTCCTAAAGAGCATGATGCACTTCAAGCGTGAAGAAGGAAAGTATCCAGATGACGCTGATGGCAAAATGTTAGTCAAGACCAGTAAGGTTCAGCAGCTGCTAAAATTGGTTATGTACATGATTAAAAAAATAAATAAATAAATTATATATTTTCACATTTACATCTAGGCAGTAGAATAGATTGGTCTCTAATTTGGTCTTTTGCTTTCTTTTCCTCTGTTTATCGTTTCTCTCCCACGTAAGCCCCTGTTATAGGAGAATCCTCCCACGTGTCTCAGCAGGTTTAGCAGGCGTTAACCCCTCTCTGAGAGGATCCCTCCTGAAGCAACAAACTATCTCACAGAGCATCACTTCTTATTCCCACAGGAGCTGCAGCCTGTCAATCACAAACACAGGACTGATGGACATATGGAAGCATCTCCTCCTCTGGTCTTTCATCTCAGGAAACAAAAAACAACTTTTGCTGCCTCTTATCAAATTATGAAGATGGTTTTGTGACAGCCTGCTCAATGACAAGTCATCTGATAAGGTTTCCATACATACCCATAGATCGTAGATTAGTGGATGGAACGCTGTAGCATGTGTATCAAATTTTAATATACATCTTGATATTTTGCTCACACCACATACAGATACACTACTACTAAATTTATTCAGTCCTGCAGCTGAAATGCAAAATCTAAATAGAGTACAAGCTGTCTTAACGAGATTTTCACATTGGAAGCCTAATTATCATGAATAAATGAAAAGACTAGTGTGCTTTATTATTGTGTGATGGCTACAGTAATTAGCCTAATAACAGTAGGGGGTTGCTTTCCTCTGCTAGGCACAATCATGCATACTTGCTGCAACTGTTTCTTTAGTGAAATGCCTGCTGCACAGTCTGGTTGATGAGCCAGAGCTGTAGGTGACCATGCTGACAAATCCATCCATCCGTTTTCTCTATCTGCTTTTAACCACACTTGGGTCACAGGGTGTTGTTGAATCTATTAACTGAAATACTGAGGCGAATCTGCACCTGTACATGCTAGTATGAGGTAAAGGATGTAGGCCTGGTATGCAGGAGGGAGCTCTGTAGCAGGTGACCTGCATCTTCAAATAATGACAAGTATTATCTGAATCCCCCTTTTTTAGGATTTGATTTTTCTCCTTGTACGGTTTGAACAGCGATGAACATCCTGTGGTGCTAATGAGGTGGTTGCCACACAGCTCATCTCAAGCCAGCTTTAACTGGTTTGAAAACACTGGAGACGTTGTGGCTGAACTTGGGTGCCATTATATCTTATCCTGGCGGGGTTGGTTCACCAGAAGAGAAGTTTTCTCTTCTCTCTCTCTCTTCTTTGCTGTGGTCGCTGATATTTTTTCGTCTGGGGCAATGATGGGTCTTAGTAGGGGGCTGCAGGTGAGAAGCTGCCTGCAGCATGCTCTTCAGATGAAGAAGAAGGGAATCAGTGGTGGGTCCTAATGACTGTACTAGCAGTGGTGTTTCTGTTGGTCCTGAACCATCTGTGCTGTCCTAACGAGCCATGGTTCAAAATATCAAACTGTCTTGAGGACGCCTGCTTGCGTCATTGCTGCTTTGTTTTTGTCAATAACTCTGCATCTCACCTCTATACTCGGTCCCTCGGGTGATTTTGCAGTGCACCTGATCAGATGGACTGATTACCCCAGTGACCCGACGCCTTCCTGCCACAATCTCCCCCCCCGCCTCATTATATACATGTTGCTTAGCCATAACTCCCCCCAGAGAGACTTGTCACGTCCTCAAAGCTGCTTTAATGTTATAACCAGTATAATTACTAAGCCTTCTGTCTGCTTGCACGTTGTCTCTTTTCTGACTGTCTTGCTTGCCAGATTTTTTTGAAATAGCTCTTTAGAGCGCAGATCAACATGACTGTGTGTGTGATTTTTTTTTTTTTATTGAGTTGCTTTAATTCTAAAAGAGGAACTAATTATTTTCATGGATTCCTATACATTAGCTCTAGCAATGCCAGTGAGTACCTAGTTAGACCAGTATCTTCCCAGCACAGTGTGATAATGGGAGCCCAGCCGCCTGCCCAGAGCTGCAGCGGTGCAGCTGATCCAGAACCCACCTTGGGCACCAATTATGGTGCTATATTAAAAATAAAAAAATGGTGGAGCTGAAAGATCAGGGTGGATGGGTAAGCTCAAACTGGACTTCTTTTTTAACTACATTTATCCAGTAATTCACCGTAAGAGCAAATATTTATTAGTCTTTTTTTTCCTCTTATTTTCCATTTTTTCTTTGCAACCCCTCCCCCAACATGGTGCCATTCTTTCCTTCTGTTTTCACACATACAGTCTCTCTCACATGCCATCTCTCTCACGCCTATAAAATATACAGACTTGGCTTCGCCTGCACACACCACACCTTCTGTTTTCAAAAACCCCTCAAGGTCTTCTTTTAACCACGGGGGTGGAAGAAAGGCAATGGAGATGAGGGAGGGTTCTCCCCAACCGACAGTGTTAAAATCATTTCAGCATGTACTTTACACATAAAAAAACAACCAAAGGCTTCAAACCAACTGAGCTAAACCAAAGGAGCAGCAGCAAGTCCTCACGGTCAGTCTAATACACACTTGTTGTATTTCCAATCTGTGTACCGATCCTCCTGCTGCCTCTGACCATCAGACCAGCTGAATGTTTAAATAAACTATGCAAATAAATGCAATTTTAAGGAAAAATTCCAAACTAGGGATGTGTCCCAAACAGAGTTGGGGGCATTTGGGGGCTATTAGGTGTCCTCCGAAAAGAAGAAGAAGGAGAGGGGTGGACAAAAAAGGAGCTTAAAAGACTAAATGGCTGAAGAATACACAGTTGCCATGGAGACCAAGAAAACTGACTTATTACAGCATGTGAGCACGTGTGTGTGTGTGTGTGTGTGTGAGAGAGAGAGAGAGAGACTGTGTACGTGTGATGAAAATGACACACACTGCACTGACACAAACACACAATTCCATCACATGTGTCCCCTACAGGAATGTTGCCTTCCCACTGTTTCAAGATGTAAATGCGGTTTTACATTAATGGCCGACTGACCGTGTTTCCACGCAGGGACAAAATCTTCTCAAGTCTCCTCATCACAAGGTGTAAGTGAAGCGTGCCGTAATCAGCACGGCGGACACACACACACAGGGCAGCTGCCGTGAAAATCTGCTGGGATCTCCATGGAGTAATCATGAAACAACTGACTCTACATGATGTCCTATCACTTAATTGCCTTTGTGTCTCCTCTGTTTTTGAAACTATTAAAAGCGTGATCAGTAACCATGGAGGAAGAAAATAAAGGAGAAGGAAATCTATCTCTACCGCAAGAGGTTAATCCCTCAGATATTTGCCTGCACCATTAGGTTTGTACAGCTACTCTATTTTTAAAATGTTACATATTCCCAGAAGGGTATAGACTGTACAGTATGGCTGGTCTGTCAGTCACGTTAATGAATGGAGGAAAGCCCTGCTTTTACTTCTGCCAGCACCGATTGGCTGGGCTGATTGCCTGGTATAGAAAATAAAAAAACACACTGATGATCATTGTGTTCCAAAAGATAATGCCATTTACAAATTACTCCCTCCCTGCCTCCCTCTCTCTCTCCCTCTCTCTCTCTCTCTCTCTCTCTCTCTCTAATTGCATGTTTAGCAGAACAAACACTATCTGCAGGATTCATTGATGAGATTTTTTCTACTGGCCAGGGAGACACAGGAAATCCACTCCACTGGTTCAAATGGTGCAGTTCCCACCTATTATCCTTCACAGCCCCTGTGGCTTGTGGCACATGAGGGAAAAGATTCTCACAGCAAAAAAAAAAAAAAAAAAAAAAGAGGCACATCGTGCTGTGATTGGTCTCACAGAACCACACCAGGCTCGTCACAGTGGGGGAGTGATCGGTGCTGGCTACAGGTAGCAGGACTCTGGAGTAAACGCGCTGCTGCGCCTCCTCAGAGCTCCTTGCTCCAAGGTGTGAAGATATTGGATGAGACCAGCGCTGCGTGTCAGAACATTCAGAGGGAACCGCTCGTCCGACTCTGTAGCGCGCACACGCACACACATACGCACTCCCGCGCGCGCACGCACGCGCACGCACGCGCGCGCGCGCACACACACACACACACGGAGCACACACACACACACACATACAGTTCAGTACCTCGGACAGCGCGCAGCTCCGCAGCGACAGTGCGTGAAATCAACCGGTGGCTTTCCCCTCATCAGAACCGCAGTTTGGGCTGTGAACTAATCTTCTTCTTGCGTCACGCGTGGACGGGTCGAGCTTCTTTTCGGGCTTTTTTTCCCCCCTCAGCGAAGAATCCGAACCCATCGCGTCTGTAGGCGTGCCGCCGGATGCGTGGTTGAATCCGGGAGCTGTGCTGTGCCGAGCGGCGTGGAAGAGGTGCCAGTGCGACAGGCGGAGCGGAGCGGGGCGGAGCGGGGCGCTGCTGGTGCTGGTGGTGCCGAAGAGACGCTCCATTAATAAGGATGCTGATGGGAAATGCCTGGAGACAGAGATGACGAGATTTGTCAAAAGGCGCTTGAACTCCTGTCCGATCTGTGCTCGAAGGGGGAAGTGCAGAACGAACACTGCCTGGATTTTATCTACTATTTCCGAGACATCGCCAGGCCACGATACTCGGATTCAGGTGAGAAAACCGTGCGCTCGCTTCTTTGAACTCAAATGAAAATGTGACTTCTCTTATTTTGAAGACGCTTTTACAACCATTTCTTGTTGTCTTGTGGCTGCTATAACACACATTTACCATGCACACCCCGAGGAGTCGGTGCGCAACACGCCCCGATGCCGCCGCATCCTCCCGGGGTCTCCAACACACCAAGCGGAGGTCTTTAATAAAGTTGTTGTGCAGATGCCGACAGTCGAGGAGAGCGTTTCTGACTGACAGCGTGGGGTGGGATTCTGTCCACAGTTCGGTTCAATTTGCATAACCACCACTACACTTACTTTTTTTCAGGTTTGCGCCCATTAAGTCCCCTGTTTTGTTAAAACGTGTGCATGCACAATAAAGCAGGCGAGGATTTATCTAAAAAAAAAACAAAGCTAACATACCGAATCCAGGCCGGTGGTGTGTGCCCACGGTTTGTTTTTAAAACCCCGGGTTAACCCACTTTAAATCAGACCAAGTAAATGTTTGTGTGTGTGTGTGTGTGTGTGTGTGTGTGTGCGCAGCGCGTGTGTGCGCGCGCGCGCGCGCACAGCGGCAGAAAAAAGGGGAGTGGGATGAAGTGAAACGCTTCCATTCATGCTGCCTCCAGTAGTTTGCATGATCATCCATCATCATTCTCCACACTTTGGCTAGCCCACTCCTGGTTCCCCGCGCGGTTCTCTTCTCTCTCTCTCCCTTATATCACACTGCTCATCGCTGCTTCGGCTTGACAGCTGTAAAACAGCAGTACACATCTGGGTAATGCAGCGCACAGCTGCCTGGAGGGCTTCGCCAGCACAGGTTGAGGTCATTTCCAGCAGGCGTGATGGCCAACATATTGGCAGGTCAAAGAAGGTGGAAGTGGATTCCTTGACCTGCTGATCAGGTGTTTTTATTAGAGTCATTGCTGGAGAAAGCAATAACGGGAGAATAAAGATCTCATACAATGAAGATTTTTAGTTGTCGGCTTTTACAAGTGCAACACCAGTTTTACAATGACTATCCATCATCCTTCATGCTAATGTAAAGCAAATTTTCGTCTTGTATGCAAAACTATAGTTGGGAAATAAAAGTGCTACTTTAGGGTGTTGGCTGAGGCTGGACTCTTTTTAGCTGCACAAGCAAAATATTCACAACTAGATGTATGCAGGCTAATAATAGGGACACTGACGGAGTGTGCGCTGCCAAACCTAAATGTGCACAAAGAGGGAATAATAGATTACACCTGAAGCATTGTGCATTTTTTTCCTCTTGATGACTGTAATTGAATGCTCCTGGACTGCTGCGTGAAACTGAATAATTGCAGCCCCACCCCGACCACCCAGGTTGCTCAGCCTGTTGCACTAGCAACTTTGGGAAAAAACTGTTGTTTAGCATGAAAAGCATTTATTATTTTTGCCTCACCTAAAAAAGTGATGTGCATGCAGACACTAAACAAGCTCCAAAGACCTGATATGAAGCTGCTTGGTCCTAACATGAAGCCGACATACTTGATCATCTTAAATATTGAGTTTTATTTCTCTAAAGAGGTATGATTAAGGTGAGAAGATGCCAGTAAGTAGAAGTTTCAGATGTTGCTTTTTTAGCACTGGCCCACCTCCTACACTCCTGCAACTATGAAGGTTCTGCTCTCTAAAACTGCTGAGATGTGTCTACCGAGTGCATCTAGATGTCTTCCGCTTCTTGCCGGACAGCGACTCTCACGGCAGCCTACCGAGCCGGCTGGAGACCCAGATGGCGAGCCTCTGCATTCGTGCGTGTTGCTTTACTGAGCACAGAAGGGACGGTTTGAGTTTGCTGTGCGAGGTCTCACGACAGCGCCCACACAGACTGGGTCGTGTGTTGGCCGATGCTGCTCGATTTGAAACATAGGTGAAATAAAACACACTGAACTATTCTTAGTGTTGTTTGTCATTCCTCACACAAACCCACAAATATGGTTTATGTTAATATAAATGGAAATTCAAGCCCTCAAGTCAGCGTGTGGAGTTATTGATTTGACTGTAAACACAGTTCCTGTTATTACATGAACGGGGCATTTATTTAGCTTTGACTGACTAAGCGTGTGCAGCCTGAAGGGTTATTTGTCCATTTTTGCTCAATCATGGAAAAGCAGTAACACTTGAATACGATTATCAGTGTCACTTTTTATTGCTCAGGTCGTCTAAAAAGCTATTTTTAAAATAATGATTATTACTGTATGCCTTAATGAAGTCATGACTTCCAGTATTTCCTCTCTCTAATTTACCCGTCACTGAAGATAACACAAATGCATACACATCAAGCTCAGCACAGCGCGTAAAATGGCCCCATGTCAATATTACTGGCCTTGAACAGATAGAGGCTCCTTCAGCACCAGAGACAGAGGAATGACAGCTTGAGTGTGTAGGAGAGTGGGCCATTTAAGTTTTCTACAAAGTAGAAAGACACTCTAATAAATAAATAAAGTTTTACAGAAAGGAAGAAAGCAACCAAAACTGCCAGGAAGCTTCCACAGAATGATGGAAATTTAGCAAGAAGGCCAAATTTCGACTTCGTAAAGTTCCATAGATGTACTGGGCTTGTACTCACCCCAGCAGGGTGATTAGAGCCTGAGCTGGAACACATCTGACAGACAGCTTGTCAGGCTGTGGCAGGATGACCTCAGGTGTATGCCGCTGCACACCGCTGATCTTGCAGACCGCCCACATTGAATTATCTATAGGGCATGGGGTTAGTGGGAATAGTTGCATACACGCATGCAGGTGCAGATCTGGCTGCACTCCTCCATTTTTGGCAGTCTTTAGTCGCTCGTGGTTAACGCTGCACTTGGGCATATCTATATAGCTCATACGCAACATGGTGTAATCACACCATCAGGAAACAGCTAATAAATATTAAAACAGCTACCATGGCATGTACATTGAAAAACACTGGTGGTCTTTATTGTGTGCATGAAGTAGAAAGCTAGGAAAACAAGCCAGTATTGCACCACAGTTGTTACGCCAACGTTGCAATGAGCAAGGGAATAAATTCAACATAGGTAGTTACAGAATATTTAACGAACAGCCATTTTTGCTAAAAACAAAAACAAAAAATCAGAGATTGCCACATACTAGCCTCCTTTTTCCTCTAAACCCTGTCGGCACACTGTCAGGGTCTGCAAAGACACCTGCAGGCTGCCAACAAACAAAACGTCACTGGGAGGATTAAGGCAAGTGTTAATTAGAATTAAGTGGACGGTGCATTCTTCATCTGAAGACATTGATCAAAATGCCATAAACGATTTCAGTAATCTTCATCATTTGTTGATTCATTAAAACTCAATTAGGAGATCACAGATCATGAGCACATGTGAACAAGGACATGCAGCACAAATGTGTGTACTTTCATGGCTTACCTGGTGAGAACAGCAGCCAAGATATCATCCTTATGTTGTTTTGAATTGCTGTGATGAACTGAGCACTTCATAATGAATTACAATTTGTATAATTTGGAGATAGTTGTGAATTTAAACAGCTCAAGCAGACGTCACCTGCTTCCGTTCCAACACTTTTCCTCTCTTATCAGCTGAGGACTTCAGACTTGCAGCCTGGTGAATAATCTGCCTGGGATGTTGGTACAAGGCTGCTGAAGATAATTAAATAAATGCAGTTAATCCTAATTAATCTTGTTGAGAAAAAGAAAATGAAAAAAAAAAAAAACATTGCACAAAGCTAACTTCACTGTTTGAATAATGAAGGTTTCTTTTCTCTTCAGACTTATGGATGTAATTTTGTTTTTGAAGCAAACAGAAATGATCAATACCTTCATTTCTGTTTCTCTTGTCACATTTTCAGATGTTTCCGTCAGCCTGTTGTCACTGGTTGTGACTGCCTGTGGTTTAGCTCTGTTCGGGGTCTCACTCTTTGTCTCTTGGAAGCTTTGCTGGATACCATGGAGGGAGCGAGGGCTTTCCCCCACCACCAAGGAGGCACAGGGGCATCTCAATCCCACAATGAGCCCTTTGCCCTCACAACCTGGGGCCGATCAGCCAGTATACACTGCTGTGGACCCCCCGACACACGGCCGCCGTGAGTCCTCACAGTGCTACATGGCCAGAGAGCCCACTCCCATGGCATCAGTGGTGTCAGTGGAGGCTCCAGTGACTCCAGTGTCCCCACCACCTGTGGTCTTGGCCACACCAGAGGCAGCTATGAAGATCAGTCACACGTCTCCAGACATCCCGCTGGATGCTCAGAGTAAAACCCAAGAAAACGGAGTTCACACGACGCCTCGTATGCAGAGGCAGACCACTGAGCCCCCACCGTCTGGTCACTCCATGTCTGAAATGGGGTGAGTGCAGAATCGTTTGTTTCGTCGGTGCAGCATATAAGCGCTGGCCATCACGTCTTCAAATGAATAAATGCTTTCCTGGTTCCGAGAGATGACGGTTTGTTCTTGGTTTCTTGTGCACACAGGCAAGGCTCCATTCGCAGACACATGAACCTGTCCAACCCAGACTTCAATGTGGCTCAGTTCCAAAGACAGGACTCCCTCACAGGAATGGGCCTGGGTCTGGGTCGCCTAAAACCCGAGCTCTACAAACAGCGCTCCTTGGAGGGAGACGAGGGTGGTCGCAGGGGCAAGGGCTGCGGACGCCTCCAGTTTATTCTCAAGTTTGACTGTGACCTGGAACAGCTGATAGTTAAGATCCACAAAGCGGAGGACCTCCCTGCCAAGGACTTTTCTGGTACCTCAGACCCGTATGTGAAGATCTACTTGCTCCCTGACCGCATGACCAAGCACCAGACAAAGGTGCACCGCAAGACGCTGAACCCTGTGTTCGATGAGGTCTTCCTGTTTCCCGTGGCGTACTCTGAGCTTCCCACACGCAAGCTGCACTTCATGCGTCTACGACTTTGACCGTTTTTCACGCCATGACATCATCGGCCAAGTGGTTGTGGACAACTTTCTGGATCTGGCAGATTTCCCTAGGGAGACAAAACTGTGTCGGGACATCCAGTACATCTCCACGGTGAGAGAGCCTTTATTTTGAAAGAATGTCATGTCCCATGTGTAACATCCCAAATTGAACCTCAGCTTGTTGCTTTACTGACAAGCTTTTGCAGGGGAGCCTATTTACCGTAATTGCAATAAATATTTCAGTGACTCTTTAGAAACTAAATAATAAAAAAGGCCAAAATCACAATCATACTTCACCCGGATGGCTTCAAAGCTGTGCAGCTGCACCCACACAGGTATGACTTGCTGCTATTACAAGGACATGAAGTTGGTTATCGAATTTTGTTCCAGCACATTTTGATTATGATCACAGCTCACTGTGCACGAGAAAGGAACAGTGAGGAGACTGCAGCGGAGTAGCTGTTGTTTCTGTGTCTCTGGTGAAAATAATAAGCGATCCGCGCCTCCACTGGAGACCAGGTTCGTCCGGCTCCATCTATGAGCACACCGAGTATGCTAATGACTCGTCTGCACTGCAGCCATTTTAATGAGCCTTGTTTTTCAGCGTGAAGCTGCTCTACTGACTCAGCTGTCAATACTGGCTAAATATAGACCAAAGCAAGATCAACCTGTGAAACATCATCTATCCATCTATCAATCTTTCTATCTATCCATTATGGCTGAAAGCAGATACACTGTGAATATAAAGAATGGCGGTAAAGCTGGTACGGATACTAGCACATATGTAGTGCAGGTAACAGGATCAGTAGGTAGTGTTCTGAATGGTCTCGCAGGGCTTGTACTCCAGGTCTGAGTGCAGCCACTCTGGCTCCCGTCTCTAATGAGACCCATAAGTTCACAAGGTGCAGGACACCAAAGAGTACAACGATAAGTAGACCCGTAGAGGGTCACAGCAAAGTGGCTACACGACCGTTCCAACATTCTGTGCCCTGGGATTAGTACTAAAGCCATTCAGATGCAATTTATGGAGCTCTCATGAAGCAACCTGAGACAATAAACACTGCATCCATGTGGAGTGGTGATGGTGATGTAAGTCACAATCCTGCGCGGTACGTAATGGCTACTACAGCAAACGGTTGAGCGAGTGCATGCATATTTTAGAATGGTTCATGTTGAGCCTATTCCCCTGCTGTTAGGCACGTTGTGCCAGAGCACGCTGACATTTGCACTTATCTTGAAAGCTTTTGTCGGTCGGCATTTAAACCACCCTTGTGTCACAATCACGATGGTTTAAAGATCTGTCAGTTATGTGAACCTTGGCAGATATCTGCTGGAATTTATACTCATGTTCTCCAAAAGCCACCATCACATAGAGAAAGATCACACTGGGATCTCTAATAGACAGTGACAGTAAAATGAGGCTGCTTTAGGTGAGTGAGCACCAAAAATACATGTTTCATATTCCTGTATCATTTTTATTTCCATGTTCAGTTTACAGTCATAGATCCTTTTTGACCCTACATATAAAAACATGGAAAACTCAACTCTGGCTGTTTGAACATTTAATTATTAAATGTAAGACGAGCCCTCACTATCATTTCTTACATCATATTTCATTAATCTTGAACACATACCGGGGGAGAGCTCATCAACTGGCAGCACTTTTCGTTCCTAATGTTTGCATGATCTTGTGTGTGGATTAGAATATTTAAAGACTTTAAAGACTCATATTTCAAAGCCCAGAGAGGTTGGAGAGTGGACTCCATCTGTTTAATTGTTTAAAAGGATTATTACAATATGTTTAAAAGGAATTAATGATTTACTATGAGTATTAATTGTATATTAGGCTCTGTATTTATGCAGAAATAGCATTCATTATACAGATGTGATTGATAACTCTTCTATAACTCACTGCTCCTTACTTTCAGCAGGCAATTATTAAATAGGATATTTAGTCCCTTCAGCAATGCTGTAATTAAAGTCTGATTCTGAATCTTTTTTTTTACCGACCCTTAATTTTACAGGTGACTGTGCAGAATGTTGACTGCAGATCCGCTCAGATTCTAATGAGTCAACATTAGAGTCAACACTAAAGTCCCACGTAGGAGCTGTTGTCTCCACCACACACACACAATTGTATGCTTATCCACTTCTCACTTCCTTGCCGGAGTTATTTTTGAGAAGAGGTGATAAGTGAACAGAAGCCTCCTTCCTGGGTGAAATGTGGGAAGCTTTAATTAAAACAGGGTGACAGAGGGTTGCGTTTCCCAACTAATGTATTTAGTTCAGTTAAGAATGAAAGAACAAACAAACAAAAAAGAAAACAAGACAAACCTTTCAATATTATGTATAATAATCATTTTTTTAGCTTTTCTTTTTCTGGGTTTCTACAGCAGGCCTCTGAGGTAACATAATATTATGGCTGTGGCATCATTATTATTATTTTTGTTGTTTTACTTATGGCTGTTGCATGATGTTAAGCACTATAGCGCTAATTGAAAGATTCAGTAATAACATGAGAAGAAAGTTCAAAAAAGAGAAAATGTAAATGTGATTTGTGTTGTTTTTCCAGGATAATGTGGACCTCGGTGATTTGATGTTTTCTCTCTGTTACCTTCCCACTGCGGGTAGATTGACTATTACCATGATAAAAGCTCGCAATCTCAAGGCCATGGACATCACAGGAGCATCGGGTAAGTAAAGAAAAAGCACAAGACCCACTGGTGTCTTCAATAAAAGTGAGCCTCTTTCTTATTGTCCTCTTTATTTTGCGCAGATCCATATGTGAAGGTTTCGCTCATGTGCGAAGGACGGAGACTAAAGAAAAGGAAGACATCCACAAAAAGAAACACACTGAATCCCATCTATAATGAGGCCATTGTCTTTGATGTCCCTCCGGAAAACATAGAGCAGATCAGCCTTTTGATCGCAGTGATGGATTATGACCGGTTAGACCTTTTTATAAAAGACAAACAAACAAACACCCCCTACCTTACAGTACTTTGCATTAGCCTAAATTTCCAAAAGATGTACTTGCAGCATGAGTCAGCTGACAGCAACCAATTAACAGCATGTGCACATCTTATAAACAGGTTGGCATGCTGATTTGAGGAATCCCTCTCTTTTTAAAGTCAATAAATAAATAGTCTTGCTTAACTTAACCATTGGAATCATGGAAAAAACTAATCAGCAAATTTAGGTTGTCTTCTTTTATCGCACATTTGCTACAGAAAAAAAAAAAGTGCAGCTTCACAGTCATGTTAGAAAAAGCAGAGGCTGATGTTGCATGTCTTTCTTCTGCACCTACAGCGTGGGCCATAACGAGGTCATCGGCGTGTGTCGTGTCGGCAATGATGCGGACAACCTGGGCCGAAAGCACTGGAGTGAAATGCTGACATATCCACGGAAACCTGTGGCCCACTGGCATCCTCTGGTTGAGGTGAGTTGCCTTGTCATGGGCGCAATCTTGTGTTTTCACGTCCGACTCTGGATCACTGACCAATGTTTTTGCAGCTCTTCCATCAATGATTAGCTGTAGACTCCGGGATTAAAAAAAAAAAAAAAAAAAAAAATTGAAAGTGATTATCACAGCTCAGCCATTAAAGCATGCTGGCTTCATTAGCATTCAGCGATAACAGCACTGTTATTACCGGTTGGACGTGCTGCAAGATCTTGTCCTCAGCTGTGAGGGAATGCTACTGAAAGTATCAGCACAGAGTTTGAAATTCTATTAAAACCTCCGTTGGTGATGCTATTTTTTTTCCTCTCTTTTTTTTTTAAATAAATGGTACAGCAGAGAGGCGACGCTTTATTAGCCAGGATACACCGCCTGTATTTCTTTTTGTTTTTTCAATCTAAACATAATGTGATAAGAAAGTAGGAAAATATTCTTTGATGAGGTTCAAGCTACACGTACGTTTGGCACCATAAATAAATGAAATGTGATTAATGATAAAATGCACGATGAACGTTTTGCAGGGACGCTCCCCTCAGGGCTGCAGATGCAGATGAGTGGATAAGACTGAAAGAGTGAGAAGCTCTGAGTGCTGGGAAGCTGAAGGATGCAGCTCTGAACTGTGCACTCAGCCGGCAAAAATGGCTTTATTACAAGCACTTCAGAAGCCTGTTTCTGTGGAGCACAAAGAGGCAGCGAGCCACACGTGCTGATTCCCACACAAAATCTTTTTTGGATCTTCAAGAAAGCAGAGATATTAGACTAAACTTCCCCACCACAAAAATTAATTGAAGCCAATTCCAACCCCACAGGTTGGAGAAGCAGCAGTCATTGTGTCAAATCAAATAGGCTGTTTAGATTCTCTCTGGTGTTTCAGAACAGGGCCTGTTTTTATTGTCATCTTCTATATAAGCACCTATTTAGGAGAAGGTCTTGTATCTCTGGAGGTTGTCTATATATGAAGCACCATTGCGTCTCCTCTCCTTTGCAGTATCAGGGGACTGCAGGTAGCAGCCAGGGAGGATCCTGCAATTCCCTGAAGACCCCTCCCTCTCCGTAGCCTCGAACAGCAATCAGGACCACGGTGCCAGCCAAGCTGGTTGAGGCCAGGAGCCGCACACATACAGGAAGAGCACAGATATAAGGGAAAAACAAAAGAAAGCAAAGAAGAAAAGAGCAAGCGGTGTGAGGACAGCTGGGCTGGATGCATGTTGATGACAGCAAAGGTGGATGTTTACTTTTCTAGAAAGTCCTTTTAAGAAAAATGACCAGGGGCATGCAGCTATTTTGGGTCTGTGGTGCTCCTGGGTTTCTATAACCCTTCCTGTTTTTTACATAGTGCTGTTACTCGTTTTGATGAAGTGAGTTGTGTATTTCCAACCAGTTGAACTGCCATACTTTCCCTTCTGTTTTTAATTTGGTGGTGACTTGGTGCATGATGGTTTGGTGGGATATCTGCTCCTAGTTGGTTTGTTTGTCGTGTTTCTATACTCGGGATGGCGTGTTGTTGTGTCTGCTGGCGATGTGCAGTGATGTTTCCTTTGGAAAGAAAACCTCTGTAAGCAAAGTATGTTAAATGTTATCAATAAACGAATTCAACCTCATCTGCTGCATTTTAGACTTGCTTTTCTCTGTCTGTCTTCTCGTTTAGAACAGATTTTGAGGAGGAAGCAGCATTTGTAATTTATATTATAGCACGTTTATTTAATAGCAGAGGAGTCTCATTGGAGTTGGGGATGAACCTTTCAAAAAAGGCAGTCGAGACAATTTGTAGAAGGAGCGCTTGTGTAAGCAGATTATAAATCCCTACAGGCACAACTCAAAAGTGAAACTTTGCCAATTAGCAGTGATGGGAAGCAGTTTAGTGGAGAGAAATGAAGGCACGTCTTTGACACACACACACACACGCGCACACACACACACACACACACACACACACACACACACACACACACACACACACACACCCTTTATGGTTCTCTCCGAGGCGCACACACACACACACACACTGTTTATGGTTCCTCTCCGAGGTCAGCCATCATTCTCGAACAGAAGGACTAACAGGGGACACAGGCCAGCAGAGGTAGTATTCACAACAACAACCAAAGGGAGCGATGAGTTTACAAGAGGGTCAACTTAGCCAGGCCCATATTCTGACTTCTGCACCTCCCCCTCTGGAGCACAGTGAAAAACCACACTGAACAGAAATCAGAGATTAGAAACACATGACCAAACTTATTTTCTGCCTAATGTGGATACAAAGGCAGTTGGCTCTCTATATTAATGAGGATGAAGGGTGTAATTCAGACATTAGAACCAATCTAACCTAATACATTATAGATTTGTTTCTCCTTCATTTATCAAACCTGAGAAAGGTAATTGGCCTGCTTGAGTCAGTAATAAATAATGACTGGTCTTCATTATTGTGAAGACATTAGACCCAGAATTGCCTCAGACATGAAATAAGCTGAGAATTAACCAATTTTCATCTAATATTTATATCTAAGCCCTTGAAACATCTTCCAAGCAGCATTGGACTGAAATGCCACATCTGGACTCCAGCTGTTACGTGTCTTGTGTTTCAGCAAGATACAGAGGCGGTCCTGCTGCTGTGCGTGGGCAATAAAATGTCTTTCATTCATTTTCTACTTAAATGCTACAGACTGCAGCACATCAGCACAACAGTGAAAGGTGCAGGACTTTCCTTTTAAGCTACTCGATGAAAGAATGTTGATGAGTAAAGACTATTTAACATTTTTGTTTAAACAGAAACACCGGTAGTCTCAAAGAGATTAACCATCTGCTTTCTATCAACTGAGTGAACATCAGAGGGCAGAACAGAACGAGCTGAAGCAGATAAAGAGTCAAGTCTGATCTTCCCTCTGCAGATATGGCGGCCAATTTCATGCTCCCATCATTTTAATGTGTGATGTCTATGCCTGAACATGATGTACAGTTTATGTGACATACCATCATCATCAGGAAGACCGAGAAGGACTACAGCAAGATTTGTTTGTTGGTGCGCTGCATGGCTATTTCCTGATTAAAGATATTATTCAGTCAATTTATTTTTAAGAAAAGAGCAGCTTGTTCCATGCGTCCATGCCAATAGGTGTACCTGGCTGTTAGATGTGCAGATCAATAGCAACTTAGAGTTCCTTTAGAGGGGAGGTCACCAACCACAACACACAAGGTCCTGTTGGTCTCACAGATCCAACATTAACAAAAAAAAAGAACTGCTATGAATGAAGTTCTACGAGATAAAATTATCTTTTGAAAATAATTATAAAAACAATTTTGGCACTTCAGACTAAGATGAAGGATAGGTTTTCAAAGCATCATCTCACCACACACGGACCCTGAGCTGAAATGATTATCGACCTCGACCAGACAAACCTGAGGCCTTATTCGCTGAAGTGCTTCAGTAGAGAGAAAGAAACCACTTGATAATTCTAAACTAAAGCAACAGAGGGCAGCTTTCTTTGAAGGCAGCAGTTAACTCACTGTGTTCATGCAAGCGTGAGGCCGTGGTGAGGGGCTTCTCTAGAGGCGAGGGCACTGCTTGTATCAGTCTAAATTCCTTATCTAGAAAGCTTGTGAAAGATTTCCTGCTGCTTTTGACTGGCGTCTTCACAGCTATCTGTCAGAAAGCTGGAAAATTATTAATGGATATCGACATTTCATCCAGCACAGGTTCAGCCTCCACCAGCTCCAACTGACTCACTGACACGGAACAGTAAAAGATTCGATATCAGCTGGTGTTCTGGCATTTGTCCAAGGTTGTTGAGAAAAGATGCTGAAACCCTTTGACAATGACTTAAATCATGTTTTTCTATTTTTAACTCCTAAATGATATACACAGTTGAACACAAGCTTCCTTAGTTACCTTTGACTTGTTGTGGTCAAATGTTTTAGTTATAGCAAAATGTCAGTGTCACAACCAAGGTGATTGACCTAATTTAATAAATATTTGCATTCTTGCCTCTATCTTGCTGAATGCAGTTTTACAAACTGCATTGCTGTCAGAGTAACAGCTAGGACATTCCCAAAATTCTCCTATTAGTCGGAAAAAGCAAAGTTACTGGCCAATGTCAATAACTAAGATGCACTGAGAAGTGATCCGTTTTCTGCAATCGTGTCCTAGCATTCAATATTCATGCCACAGAGCAAAGGGAATAAAGTGCTTGACTGCTCCACAGCACCGTTTCATCTGTCACCAGAAACCAGGCTGCTATCTATAGCATGTTTGATGTTCTGGGTCTCCAGATGAATAATGCCAGCCCCCTTAGCACGAGTGTCAGGGGTCTCAGATGGTGCCGTCACGTCAGAGCGCAGACTTCACTTGCCATCCAAGCTAATGGCAACGACCTTGTCCGATTTATGTGCCCCACATTATTCTTCACATTGGGGGTCATGATGGAATATCATCTTAGAGAAAAATAAATGGAAGGGGGGGAAAGGAGGAGGGGCTGTGGGGTGTGCGGCTTGCTTGTTAAGTTCTTGTTAGTGGGTGCTGTGTATGACACATTACCGGCTGGCTGCAAAGCTGTGATCCACTCAGGCTGATGGCTACAAGGAGAAACCAGACACATTTTTCACAAATTACCTGCTGATTTAATTATCAGATTGACATTTAAGCTACAGAGGCATGAATATTCCAAATGATGGTTCCTAAGAGCCTCACTGCTGCCTGGATTTCTCTCTCTGCTCCATGTTCTATATACGAGATCCAGCTAATCTCATAATGCTAATGTTAATTTATGTGTGTACTGTAAGGATAATCCAACAGATGACCGAGGTCATTCTTATCCTGCAATCCAGGCTATTGGGAGCACTCAGTCATGTTATTTTTTTTTCTTTATTTTTTTTTATCTGTCTACAGTTGGAATCACTTGATTGATTTTTTGAAATCCTCACTTGTCTGATATAATCTTATTCTTGGAGACAGGCACATTGGGTTGGCTGCAACATAAACTGTGTCCACTGCTGCATCAGGCAAACATGCGTTTTCTTGCGTGCAGATGTGATGACCATAGTCAGTCAACCATGACAAAGCTACGTAGTGCACCTTAATTCAGCATAGTGTGAGCACAATCTGTTATTGTTGGTCATATCAGGCAAATCCTGACATGACTGAATAGTAAAATGTCAGACAGGATCAGAGATAAGTGACACAGACAGGCAGCAATTAGCTACAAGTAGGACCAACGGGAGGTGAAGGTATGTCTCCTGCTAATTACTGAATACAGAGTCACTAATTTCTACAGAGAACAGAGTCTCTGATTTCTAATAAGGACTGTCCTTTCACTTTACATGACATTTAATTTGTGATAAATATATCTTCTATTAATCATTGCTTTAAACAATACAGTTATTATTAAAGCAAACTAAATGAAATACACAACTGATAGCTGAAAATGCCACCTCGAAAGGACGCTGATCTGTGTGTTCGTGTTTCAATTAGTTACGACTTATGACCACTCAGACTGTCGTACATGAAAGGTTCAAAATAGATGTGATTCCTTTCAATGAACCCAAAGACGGGAGAAATATTACAGTACTTTTCCACTGTGTGATTTTAAAAATAGAGATCCACATTACATTTTTTTACCCACTCTGATTTCACTTCACGATTGGGCGGTCATGCCTGCCTTTTGACCTGCGTGGCGAAACCTTTAAGAAGGGAGCCTGACCCCCGCAAAACAATCACCCGCTTTGGGAAATAAAGGACTGCAGAGTGAATAACAACTAAAAGGACCTATCACCATGTGTTGTACAGATTTTCACATAACATAGGCCAAGGGTGAGCAATTTTTTTATTTTTAAAAGGCTTTGTAATCATGATCACTAAATGCCTGGAAATATTAATATAAGGCACTTCATTTACAGTAGAACCTTTGTACTGATGGTGGTGTTAACAAAAAGAAAAAGGCATAATAAGAAGTTCCCTGGCAATAACAGCATGAAGGAGCTTACATGAATATCTAATCCAGGCCTTCAAGGTTTTAGGAGAAACAACTATGACCAAGCATAATGAAGAAAGGAAGGACAAGGGTAAGGACAGAACAGAAAAAGAACAAAAATGCTATAAAAGGGGCGGAAAGTTTTAAAATAAAACAAAATGGGGACAGTGGTTAGTGCTGTAGCCACTCCACAAGAGGTCCCTGGTTTGAGTCCTACTAAGGCCTATCCACTATGTTTGTTCTATATGCTAGCTCTTAGTACCATGCCTCTCACCTTCAGCCTTCTGCAACCCCACTGAGCTGTAGATGATGACTTGAATAAAACATCATGAACCCACATGCCAGGGTTCAGCATGGATGGGAACATGATGCAAAGGAGACCTGAAATATTCAAATTACGGTACATCAAAATGCAGCCCTAAAACCTAGAATTTTGGATGTGAGATTTGGAGATTATGTGTGCTGTTTCTGTTTTTGGTAACAAAAACAGGGGACAGAACTTAAGTAAAACCTGGGTTTTCTGCCCCACAGCAGCTCTGACAACAGGTCAGGCCCAGGCTGCAAATGAAAGAGGAAGGGTTAAACCTAAGCAGCCACATGTGGGAGCTCTTATTTAGAAGTCATTCTGATGTCAGAGCAGCTGTTGTAGCTTTGCTGGAAAGACAGCCAAGTGTGACAGTGACTGGGAGTAATCTGCAACGCCGATTCTCTTCAGAGGTTTCGTCAACCTCCGGCCAGAATGAGGATCCTATAGTGCTGCCTACATGGTTGTCGCCATGGCGTCAAATGCCTGCCACATTGTAGAGGCTGCCTTGAAGCAAATGGATGAAATGATTGCTGGTAAGAGTTCCTCTGCTCATTATCTCAAAAACACGACTGCTTCATTTGTAATTGCTGGTCTCCATGGATACGAAAAATGCAGTTTAACATGTATACAAATACATATTTTAGACGGTCAAGTGGGGAAGGGAGATCAGCCTGTTTTAATTATTTGTGGAAGTGAAATATTTTTGATTGTTGTTGGGGTTATGAAACAAGAACTCTGGGGCTATTTGAAACATTAGCAACTATATCACAGCTGACACTGACACTATGCTGCTAAAAATACAAAAATGCTGAATTTGCCCAGTACACGCTGCTTATGCTACATCAAAGTAATTTTGCAACTCGATATTAAGAGTAACCAAAGCTGGACCTCTAATTTGTGGCTTTTAGAACCCAGCGCAATTTCAACTTGCCACAAGAGAGCACAACGGTGCCCCCCAGAGGGGGCTTCACTGACTAGCATCAGCTTTAACCAGCATCAGCAGCCCAGAACCAGTTCCTGGACTAATATTGTACCAACGTTTTTTCCCTGTGCAGGTAAAAAGGGCACCACATTGTTTTCTGATGTTATGCAATCAAGAGTCACCAATGAGCAAACCCCACAGAGCTGCTCACAGTCGAC
The DNA here is from genome assembly GCA_000180735.1 of Tetraodon nigroviridis. Classification (NCBI taxonomy): domain Eukaryota; kingdom Metazoa; phylum Chordata; class Actinopteri; order Tetraodontiformes; family Tetraodontidae; genus Tetraodon; species Tetraodon nigroviridis. Next base: position 763,127 of record CAAE01014773.1, read on the forward strand.
TGATCCACGCTACATGGACCCAGCGCTGAAGGCACTTCAGCTCACTGAGGCCCTCAAGGCATTGCTGGAGGGCTGGGGGAGTGACAGAGAGCAGGAATCTGTCAGAAAGCAAGTCGCCACAGACACAGCGGATGTTATACCTGAGGTGGCTGCAAACAGACGAGGTGAGCACAGCAGAAACTCACAGTGTCCGCTGTGAAATATTTACCACGTGAAGAAGAGAGAGGGCCATAGCCCCCAGTTTCTGCCTGTCTGAGGCAGTGCATTTTAATAGAAGCGCAATCTGGCGGTAGACTTTCATCGTGGTCATCGACATCTGGAGGAATTTTTCCTCTTTTGAGATGAGAAGCCCTGCAAACTGCACCCCTAACGAGATCCAGAGCTTCTGTTCACAGCAGGCTGCACCCCTAGTTTTTTATTGCACTCATTCTAACTTC
>CAAE01014773.1:764038-777934 GCA_000180735.1 Tetraodon nigroviridis
AAGGGTAAAGTGAAGAGAAGAATGAAAGGGAGAACAGCCAACTGGCACAGGCTGAGATATTCAGCTTGGCTCTAAAAGTTTCAGGCTGCCCAGACAACAAACCACATGGACTGAAGTCCTTGCTGTTCCCTCTGCAGGCTGCAGACTGGAAGCACTGTAGAAGTGTGTGAACACAGAGGGGTAGAAAGCGCAAGGTAAAGGGCTATTTTTGTCCTGGTGTGGATTTTTGGTATCTTTGTAGCTGTAGCTAAGTTGTTACCTAACATTTCGGAGAGCTCTGCAGAGCAATGGGCCTGTAGAATGGAGTATGATATCGATTTCCACAAACATTTTGGCTGGCTGAGAAAGGTAAGATGTGTGCATTTTTCTACTTTTGTGCACTTGATGGGTATGATGTGGGGGCGAGGCGAGCTGCAGAATGTGCACGCTTGTGTCATATCTTACACAGACACGACATGCTGGGAAGCAAATGTGCAAACATGTCACAAGTGTCCGATGAGGACAATAATAAAGACATCCTCAGCTCCCCCATGGGGGTCCTACTGAATGCCACATCTTCATTCATACACATCCAGCAGTAAAATCCTGAGGATCACCTTCAAGTGAAAGGGAAATTGTGTTTGAGCTGGCTAGAGGGACGGACGTTACGGCCAGATGCCTGCATTTCTGGGAACTCTGAGCACATTTGGTTGGACTTTAATTTCCTTGTATACTAATGGCTCAGAAATATTGCTAACTACACCAGCAGCTTCCGCTCTGGTCGAAACACACACACACACACACACACACACACACACACACACCAACTGGGAGTGTAAGTGTGTTCCTGTAGGTGTGTTGGCCAACTGTTCTTCATTAAGATTTTTGTTCTGAAGGTAAACAGCCCCTCAACGGCCAACAGTGAGTCCTACCAGCAGCGTCTGTCACGTCTGGAGGGAGACAAAGAGTCGCTCATTCTCCAGGTGAGAACCCTGGTGTTGTCGTCAGCTGTTGTAACGCTTCACATTTTTCTGATAAACCTTATCTTTGAAGTGATCTAATCTGCTGCAATAGTCATGCTTAACAGCTAACTGCATCCATCGCATAAGGCCATTAAAACCACCAAGGGCAAAGGTGGAGGATAAGACATGGAGCGCAACTGTTACTGTTTTTTCCAGGGGTTATAAAACTGCATTTACTGCTGTTGCAACACAAGAAAGTCTTGTTTGGTGGATACACACTTTGTGTGTGTGTGTAGGTGTGTGCAGTTAGCAGAACTGCAGAACAAGTGCTTACATGAGGCAGGTTATAGCTCGTGGTGCTACGTGTGTGTGTGTGTGTGTGTGTGTGTGTGTGTGTTAGTCAGAGAGAGAGAGAGAGAGAGAGAGAGAGACAGACAGGCAGACAGAGAGAGAGTGTGAGAAACCTTGTAAAAACACTGAGAGGGTTTGGCTTTTATTCCAGCACAGCTATAACATACTAATTGTTCTTTACAGATTTTTTTTATTTATATCCGACATGTATTTACTGCCACGTCCGGAGCCTTTGAGTTGTTGCAGAAACATGTGCATGGAGGGTAAAAGAATGCTGAATTGTAACATTTGTTCTGGCACCTGTCACTGAAAGCAGCTGATAGAAAGCTACACAGGAAAGATTGTGGAAACTTGCTGTTAAATTCTCTGTTCAAACCCTTGTAGGTGAGTGTGCTGACGGACCAGGTGGAGGCTCAGGGGGCCAAAATCAGTGATCTTCAGAGTTCTCTGGTGGAACATCGACAGAAACTCAGGTCTACCGGGGAGATGCTGCAACAGGTACAGCTCCACATGCCTTCAGTCACTGTGCCCACGAATATTTCTAAACTCAGGAAGTGGGCCATAGAACTCCCCTATTTCAGGAATTCAATAAGAAGAGACCTCAGGGTGACTGTCTGGGTCTTTCACATGAATGACTCTCCCTCCTAAGAATGTAATTTAGTATTAGTTGTCCTTCCTGTACAGAAAATCTAACAAATTTGAGCTCAAATCACTTTGACGACCAAAGTATCTTGGGAACTTAAAAGTCATTTTGCAAACGTCTTGGAGCTCAGTGCTGTCTGGGCAGGTGATTACTGCGGTGTAGCTACGCCCCCGACCATGTGATGACAACAGAGAAAGAGAGAGAGAGAAAGAGAAGAGAGCGATAAAGCTGGGTGGTGCAGCTCTTAAAGTAAAAGGTGAATATCTTTAACCCTGACCATCGACATTGCTTTTTGCTGGATATATGAAAACTTTGCCTGAAACGAATGCATCCATGAGGGGAACATTCACTCTCTCTCTTGCTCTCTACTGCAGGCAGATCCAGAAGTAAGATGACTTAAACAGATTAACATATACTGCGGTTCTTGCTCTTCAACTTCCATTCAGAGTGGACCGTTTCAACTTATTCTGTCTTATTTTAGTGCCAGGAATGTGTCTTTAGGATAATGAATAATGAACTATACTTATTCTATATGCACAGGATTGTGTGTGTGTGTGTGTGTGTGTTTGTAAAATACAGGGGTTGGTACAGTATAAGTATTCGGACCTAAGCTCTAAATCTTTTCCTGGTGACAAACTTCTAATACTTTCCACGTGCACTCCAGGAGGAGTGCAGTGATTTTCCAAAGCTCTGAGACTTAAACAGACGCTGTTTTCCTGCTTCAGATGCTCATTTGCGGGCTGTAAGTGATTTAGCACCTGTTTGACATGCACTAAATTAGCATTACCTCTGCCTGCAGCCTGGTCAACTGTCAGACTGACAGCCGCTTAGACACTCAGCGGCTCCGCAGTGCTCGGGAGAAAAGCCGAAAGCATCAAAGTTCATTCTTCTGTTCGCTCTGCAAATCTTTTACATACCTTTGGTGACCACCCCCGACCACCACCCCCTGAAACTGCAGCCACTGCTGTGCACTTGGAGCATGCTGTGAAATGGGCATTATAAATAGTGGTCATGAGTTGTGTATATTTAGCCAGCCTAACGGCGGCTGAAACCAGTGGGTTTGTCTGCCGGGACAGTTATTGCTGAACTGGAAGCTTGCTGTGCCCCACATGTAATGTTGCCTTTCTCCAGTAAGTATTGGGCACTCCATATCTTAGAAGGGAAAACACATTGCCTGCCAAGCTGTATGTTAACTGCATGTCTGTTTATGTATCCACGTGGCCTCAGCTTTTGCATTGTTGTGAACAGGAGTTCCTGCACAGGACGTCACTGGAGAGCCAGAAGCTGAGTCTCATGGGGGAGGTGTCCTACCTGAAACTGAAGTTGTCAGACATGGAGGGGAAGCAGGGCTACGGGGCTGAAAGACAGCACAAAGCAGAGGTAGGGCTCTTCACCCACACATCTGTCTGGAAAGTCTTGTTCTGAATCAGAAACAAATAGGCAGCAGGAGTTTGTTATAGCTAAAAACCTGGAAGGATCCATTTAAATGCATTTTAGAAGTGAGCAGATCCACATTTGGTCTGGTTAAAATCTTCCCAAAACTCAGTCCTTGGAAATTTCAAGCTTACTGCAGCAAGAAGGGTGAGGTTAGACCCAAAAATCTGGCTTACGTTCTAATGGATCCAACCCTGAAGTCAGCTGCAGAGTTTATGGAAAACAGTAAACGCCTTCAGGGGGAAAGCGTTCGTCCAAACCCCTGTTCTGTTTTTCTTCAGCAAGTGTTACCGGAAGACTCAGTGGATGGGTTTAAAATATTTATTCAGCGTATTTATGGATGTGTTGGGTTACGAGCAGATCAGTAAGGCGCAGGTACGTGAGCGGGTCCAAAGGAAAGGAGGGAGGGTGGCAGCACCACCAGACAGGATACTGTAATGTATGTAGTTACTGTCAAAACAGCGCTAGTCAAAGAGCCTTTGTGTGCCCAGGTTAGAATAGCTCAGGAACAGCAGAGCTGGCGTGATGGATGGCGGGCCAAATATGAGAGCGTGACGGCTTCGACCCAGGGAATTTTATTCTGGGTGGTGGTTAAAGCTTGACTTGGCCAGCAAGCTTGTAATAGGAGGACAGCAAACCGGAAACAAGACATTCGACTTCTAATTTAGTTGATAGATGAATTGCAAATTCTTTAAAATGATAATTTGGTTGAATGTAAGCAATATGAAGGCAGAAGGAGGTGACATGCATCTTTCAAAAGACAGCACCTTTTTACCTTGTTATTTCCTTTTTGTACTCTTTTTTTCTTCACCAGCTGCTTGGACTTAGGAGGGGGGGGGGGCATCTTACTTTGAACCTTTTACTGGCCCCATGCTGCCACTGCAGACCTGTCCACACAGACACATGTTTACAGCCCCTGCACGTACACACACGCACACACACGCAAAGTAAAGCCATGGTTAAATTTAGCCTCAGAGAGGCTCAATATCATCTGTCATATCCGCTTCTCCAGACTCCAATGAGACTTCCTCTGTCCACGAGCCGAGCATAACTGGGCTGATGTTTACACTCTTTTTTAGGAGCACATCTGATGGCAATTATGTACTTTTGTACAATTTTTGTGCCTTGATATGCTACGTTTTAGTTATTAAGAATGCAGAGCCACAGTGGCTCTGAGTGCTGCCAAAATAAGAGGCTTTTTCAGTTTTGTGCCGAGGCTGTTGTTAGTTTAGCCAAGCAAGGTGTGTTGCAACTGGGCAGCTGAAGTTGCTTTCCTGAGCCTGGGTGGAGACATGACTCACGACAAAACCTCATTTTAAGAAATCCTCACTGATGAAAATTGCATTCTTGACCTCGCAAAGCGCTCTTTTATTATAGAGCCTATTATGACAGCGGTGGACATTCATGATCCTGTTTTAACAACTGATAAATGACCAACTGGCTCAAACCTAGGACGCCCTTCGAAGTCCAACCTGGTTTACCCGTATTATGATGCATTACCTGCAAAATTGTTTTAAAAATTTGTAGTACCCTGCCAATGTGTCATACAGTTTCTCAACACACGCAGAAGGAGCAGCAGCAGCAATAATAACAATAACAACAGCAACAAACACAACAACAAAATGAAGGTGCGCAGTCACAACAATAACAACAGCAACAAACACAACAAACACAACAAAATGAAGGTGCGCAGTCACAACAATAACAACAGCAACAAACACAACAAACACAACAAAATGAACGTGCGCATTCAGGTACGTGCAGATGGAAATTAGATTTGAAAGAGCGAAAAAGGGATTGTTGAGGAGAAGACACAGGATAAAGCCGCAGACGATCAGCAAAGATCGGACCCAGACGCGCAAACACAACCGGCTGAGTCGCGCACCAAACCAGTCCCAATTCCTGCGCGCCGACATCACACGGCGCATCTCACGACCTCATTTCCACAAAACGCCAATTCATGTTGACACAACAAACTTTTAAAACCCAATGAGATTAGAAGCGAGAGCAGAATGCTAAGCGCTATCTGCTAATAGCCAAAACTATTGCGTTACAGCATAAACACGGATATTTACCTTTTTCAGTAGATTCGGGATCATATCCAAGGATAACTGGCCATTAGCCACGGCGTAAAAAGGAGAATAATTCGACTTTTTGGACGCCATCTCTCGTCTCCAAACCAAACATTTTAACGCACCTGTAAACCCCGCCCCTTGACCTCACACTGACCTGAGTTGGTTCCAACAAGCCATGAACGTATGCCCTTTAACCTTTGACCTATACGACCATATTATTTTTACATGTGAGCTATCTGGACATGTGGGCTTGCCAAGGCCTCCACCTGTACACCTCCTCTGTAGTGGTTCTACACATTTTTCTAATGTTTCTCTCTTTTTTCTCCCCAACTGTGTCTGTCAGACTGTGGTGAATTTCATTAGTGAGCTGCAGGAGCAAATGTGTAGGTTCCAGAAGGAGATCAATAGTAAAATCAAAGAAAAAAAGGCACTGGAGACCGAGGCTGAGGGCAGCCTCAAGTGCGACCTTCTGCGATCTGAGGCCGGCGAGGGCCAGAGCCCACCCTCTGAGACCTTCTGTGACAGAACCAGAGGGCCAGTGCTCAGACCAGAAGAAGGTCCAGGGGAGAACGGCCTGGGAGAGGGCAGCTCAGAGGCAGAGCAGCGGGACACCTGTGGGAGAGACAGCGTAGGCACTGCCTGCTAGCATGGCCTGTGGTGGTCTGAGTACGCATGACTCCGCCCAGTTTGCTGTGTGTAATCAGATCAGGAGGAGGCCAAACACTCACCCACCTTTCAGTTTTGAAATCCTCCAATAAAATCTTTGGTTTAACCGAGTAATTTAGACCGACTAATATTTTCCATGTGTTCAAATTCAAGGACCTGCAAGACTACTTTATTTTTAAAGTGGAGAATAGTTTGTAATCATCCTGTTGTGCTCTTTAGAACTTCACAAAGGAGCTGAGGATTCTCAAGGAGAAAGTGGAACATCTGGAGGATCAGAAGTTACAGTATGAGAAGAAGCTCAAAGCAACCAAGGTGAGCAAACTCTGCCAGAATAATGGTTGTCTTGTGTAAACCAGTGTCTACTGGAGCTGTCATTTCAAAAACTGTGTCTGTGCTGAAAAACTGTGTGATGTTAAACACAAGCAGACTTGCTTTATCCTCCTCACCGTATGCACCAGAGAACAGACCAGGCTCGACAGCCGTCTGCCTCCTTTCTCTCTAACTGGGAAACAAGCTGAAAATGTACAGATGTGTAGCTGCCAACAACACGTTAATCTCACCAACTTTGGAATTCAGATGAGGTCAACACTGTTTCGACTGAAGTTGTGTGTTCAGGTTCCGTCTTGTGTGTTTGATGGGATTCTGTCTGCCAAACACATGCAAAGACATACCGTTTGTTTGTGCAAGCGGCTGTTTCTGCCAAACTTCATCTGTGCCCCCCACCACCATCACCTCACAGGTAGAGGTCAGCAGTCTCCAGCAGCTTGTGCTCACGAAGAACGCCGAGATCGAAGGCCTGCACGCTCAACTGCTGACCAGGCCGTCGTCGTCTGCCGAAAACTCTGAGAAAGGTACACACCCCCGTCCCTCCACGGTTACAGGACAGGTGACTGAGTGAGTGGCCTGTTGGTGCATTTGTTAACAGGCAGTAAAAGCCTCCCGTTCCCTTGCCGCTCTCTGTCTAAGAGAGACAGACAAGAGTGTAAACACCAAATACTGAAAATCACTGTAAAAACCCAGGGCAACGTCTGCTTTTCATCTTTCGTTTATTCAATTTCTCCAGACATGTCTGTTTGCTGGCTTATCCTCTCCTTCCTCCTGCCTCGAAGGGAAGAATTGCCTACTGTTTCCCGAAATGACTCGATGTGCAGTCCCTTTTTGGCTTCTCTTTTCTCTCTTTCTGGAATTCCAGAAGCCTAACATCTTGTTGTTGCTTCATTTTGCCTGTCGCAGAATAAAAAAGGCCTCCCTGGGGCATTTACATCATCAGCAGCGCTAATCACAGCTGTTGATTGGACTGCGGCTCTAAATAAGTAAACGCTGACAGGGCTAAAGGTCTGCCTGAAGGATATAAAAAGTCCTGGCACCTCTAAAAATATACATTTTAAAGAGCTGGCCAACTTTCAACCACATGCACACACAAAATGATATTTATATGACAAAAATTGCTTTCTAATTATGTGAATAAATGTTGTTTCTTACAGATAAAGAACTTCAGAGGCTGAGGATTGCAATGAAGTCACTGCTCGCTGCCAATGATGAAAAGGTGAGAGGTCACATGACGTCATACAGAGCAAGGTGTGTGTTCGGAGTGTCCGTCAGGGTTGAACCCAGCTCTGGGTGCTGCTGTGTGGAAGATCAGAAGCAGCCCATCTCTCCTGGGTGCCCCCAGGACGCTGCCCACCAACCATTTATAGATGAAAAAGGGTGGCTCCAGTCTCCCACCCAGAGACATCTTTAAAGAGTCCTGGACACACACTGCCGGCTAGAGACCCACACACACGTAGCCCACGCTGACCCATTTCAGGCGAAGCTACATTTAAGTGTGCCCCTGACCTGCCAAAGCTAATTTAGGAGTGAGCTGCATTGGGGGAGAAGCATGACAGAACCAGGCATGGGCACAACTTCAAAACACACACACGCACACACACATACACTCCTCACAGATGTGACCACAACTAGGATTTCCATCCATGCCCAGGCTGATCCCCACCCATCCCTCTGCTTTGATGCAAAGGCCATATGGAGGAGGATGGGTGGGTGGCAGTGAAGAAAGCCAAGCATAGCTGTGTGTGTGTGTGTGTGTGTGTGTGTGTGTGTGTGCGCGCGCGCGTGCATGTTTCAGAACTTTAGATAAACATCTTAATTGCGTTTTGATGGCCTTGGCCCTCCGCTTCTCTGTTCTCTTCAGGATCGGCGTATTGAAGAGCTCACTCTGCTGCTGAATCAGTGCCGACAGTTCAGAGAGGTCACTCACAACAGGCCAGGTAATCAGATTACTCCTCAGCTAAACCTCCCCCACCTACAATTGTTCCATAGTCCTCTAGGATGTAAGCAGCTGCACTTCCTGTCTCTGATAGAGGCGCCTAGTAGAGTAACACACAAATACACACACATTTCTTCTTTGTTCCTGCAGCGCCACCTACTGTTGGCACCGTGTCCAACGGCAGGACTTCATCGACCAGCAGTGAGGAGGAGATGCAGGAGTCGATGAAGAGGACTGATTCCACCAGCGCAAAATCTGAGGATTTGAAGTCTGAAGTGGGTGCAGATGATCCAGCACTGATCCAAGTTTAGTTTGGCTTTGATTTGTCAAGCAAGAGCAACTTCTTTTCTTTGGCCGTTGCAGGTGTCACATGCTTCTATGTCCAGCTCTTCCTCTCGACACACGTCTTCATCAGCACAGAAGGACGGTGACTTCAGGTGAGTAAGCAGCTCGTCACCGGCAGATCGTCAGTGTTGTCGGTAGAGTTTACTGAGATAATGGTGATTTCATGTGACAGGACAGAAACGCCGACATCACCAGACCTGAGAAACAGGCCTTCTGAGAAGGTATGCTTGTAATCAGGAGGAGAAACGCTGGACTACTCAGAGCACTCTTTTCTTTTTTAAAAATTTTATTCCGTAAAAGATGCTGTAAAAGAATTGGCAGTATTACAGTTCTCTGTCAGTTTAAGACCATTCAGACTTCGTAGTCTGAGTAAATATAATCATTTGCACATGATTCTGCAAGGTGTGATTGTATTTCCTGTTGTTTGCATCTGTGTTTTTTTTTTTTTTTTTACAGAGTTGTCTGAGTGACAGCAAACATCAGCCTGGGAATTCGTCTCTGAGCCACCAAAACGGGAGGGACAGCAGCGGCGAAAGCCAGAGTCAGAGGTCTCCAGATGGGAGTGAGGATGGAGACTCCAGCCAAAGTAAGTCCAGCCAGATTAGCTCAGGCTCCACGGCTGTTCTTAGAGGCAGATCCCCTGATACCGGCTCAGGGCCGCCTCTCCTGTGGGGCGGTGGTGAGGTTGGTGGAGCCCATCAGCAAAGCCAGCTCTTTGAAACAAACCCTTTGAGTAGAGGCGTGCCTTACCTTTGATCACAGCTGTAATTGCAGAGGTTTCCGAGAGCGGCTGGATGGCAGGATAAACTCTGCAAACACACCCTCTCTCTGGTCAGCTGGACCACATTCATCCGCCCAGCTCCACCCATCTTTCGCTCAAGGGGTCCCGCCCTCACGTCTCTGAGCGTCGGAGCCCACATCATTAGGCTCAAACCTTGTGTTTATTTTAGCCTTGAGCATGTTAGCTGAACCAATTTGTTTGCACAGCTCCATGACCACCACACCTGCACTAACATGCAAAACTACACCGTTTCTGTTGGCGTTACAGCAACAGTAGCAAAGAAGTACATCTGGACTATCTAAACCTCCATCGGTTGTTTGAACCATGTTTTTTTTTTCTTCTCTTTTTGAAGAAGCTGATGACAGCATGTCCAGCAGTGACTCCCCAGTTCAGTGTGATGCAAACATGCAGAGCAGCCAGAGATCTGTGGGGTCCCCCGAGTACCTGAAGACCAACAGAAGCTTCAGGAGACTCTGGGGAAAGTGAGTGTGCCCGTGCCGCAGCAGCGTCCCATTATCGCCTGTGGAGAAATGTACTTCAGTTTCTTTGATGCCGCTTACTCCAGACTACGAAGAACCCAGTCTGGAGGATTCCAGGCAGCAGATCCAGAGACTGGTCCATTTAAAAGAGGAGGGCTACGAGCAACAGCAGGACCCAGGCTGACCCGGACCCCTGAAGCGTCTGCATGCTCACGGTACAGCTCAGCACACGTCTGCTCTGGTTTCATCTTTCTGGGTGCTTCCCTTTAAATGGATGACAAGGACGAACACACACGTTACTACCGTGAATGTATTTTCCAGAGACATGAGCATTCCGTTCAGTCAGTGGACTAAGGAGCAGGTGTGTGGTTGGTTGGAGGACTTTGGACTGGGCCACTATGTCAATCTCACCAGGCACTGGGTGGAAAGCGGACAGACGCTGCTGTCGGCCTCACCTCAGGACTTTGAAAGGGTCAGGGAGTAAAATCCACACGATGTGTGCATGGCTGGCATGGAGGATTGAAAAGCTGTACTAAGTCAGGAGAATCTCACACTTAGACAGATCTTTCTTTTCTGACCTCAGGAGATGAGGATGAGGAACCCGCTGCACAGGAAGAAGCTGCAACTGGCTCTGAGAGCATTTTCCACTAAGACGGTGGAGAAGTCCTCTGAGCTGGACTACATCTGGGTTGCCCGTGAGACTCTGTTGTTTCTTTAATAGAAGGGCGTCACTGTGAATAACTTTACTTCCACCATTTGATCTTTAATCTAGGGATAAATCTATTAGCACGTAAACTGAATTTATCTCTGATTTCAGGTTGGTTGGATGACATTGGTTTGCCACAGTATAAAGACCAGTTCCACGAAGCCCGAGTGGACGGTCGAATGATTCAGTACCTCACAGTGGTGAGGACCTGCACCTCCTGTATTTGTTTGCTTGAAACACCGACCCGACTGTTTAGTTTTCTTCCTGCGCTTTCAGAATGACCTGCTGACTCTGAAGGTCACCAGTCAGCTGCATCATCTCAGCATCAAATGTGCCATCCACGTCCTTCATGCCAACAAGTTTAACCCAAACTGTCTCCGGCGCAGACCAGGGGAGGAGGTACTGTTGGTTGAGAATCTTTACCAGGATACACTTTTCTACATAGACGCATGAAGCTGTAAGAAAACATTTGGCCACATGGTGGCAGCCAACGCGGATAAAGGTTTTTCTTTCGAATATTTCCACATTCTCATGTAATGTTCTAGAAAAGTCACTTTTGTCAGGGAATATTGCTCTAAGACTTTAGCTGTAACTTAATGTAATGTAATAATAGCAACACCAGGTTGCTACTTTTAATGACCATTCTCCCTAGAACAATAAAAATAAAAAAACAAAACAAAACAAATTCAATCAAATCTTTTTTTTTCTTTTTCAGAGGGACCCCTCCCCCTCGGAGGTGGTGCAGTGGTCCAACCACCGTGTGATGGAGTGGCTGAGATCTGTGGATCTGGCGGAATTTGCTCCTAACCTGCGGGGCAGCGGTGTTCATGGCGGGCTGATTGTAAGTTCTGAACACCAGATTCTTTTTCTTTTGAGTGTGTCTGGAAATCCGCTGGAACCAGCTATTGTCCCTTTGCGCCACCACACCACAGATCCTGGAGCCCCGCTTTAACTCTGAGACTCTGGCCCTGCTGTTGAGTATTCCTCCCCAGAAGACCCTGTTACGCCGTCACCTCGCTACAGCCTTCTCTGCTCTGGTGGGACTTCAGGCGGCGCAGGAGAAGAGAGAGTACGCCAACGCCACTGGTCACGTACCCCTCACCACCACCGCCAAAGTAAAGGTCAAGACCCCCTTCTAAGACTATAGAGACCTTGTTTTTTTTTTTTTTTTTCCTAATTGATATTCTAATATATTTTGTGCTTCCAGCCAAAGAAGCTGGGCTTCACTCAGTTCAGCCACCTCAGGAAGAGGAAACAGGATGATTCTCTAGATTACATCTGTCCAATCGACACTGGAGTTCCAGCGATGAATGGTGCCTCTCCTCCGCCCTCCGCAGGTCCTAAAGGCCTGAGCTCCAGCTCAAACAGACAGGCAGAGAGACAGGAGGAGGCTGGAACAGGGGGTCAAACTGGCTAAAAGCGTGAAGTCCAGCCTTGCTCGTCGTCCCATCACTGATGCTTTTTTGACCCAAGAGGAGACATTAAGGGTATCTGATGTGTTCTCATCCAGGTGTTATATAAAGATTTACATCTGCAGTGATGAGGTGGATGGTGACTGTGTGAAAACTGCTCTCGGCATTCCTCATAAGAGCTTTAAACCAGCGTATTTTATTTAATATTTTATATCTAAAAGCTTAGTTAGAATATCGATGACCTTGTGTTTTGGATTCTGGAAAGGCTGGACACCATCAACTATTTGCACCAGTCTCTTTGAGAATGTATCTCTCTTACTTTCACCATGACTGGCAAACACATTTCGATGAATAAATAACAGTGCCTACAACTGTCTCAGAACTGCCTATTAAATGCTAAGAATAAAAATCCCCAGGTATGTTTGCAGTGAAAAAGACTGATATAAATTGTACTTTGTTTGAACTGAACCCCCTGATATGTTCTTAAACCTGATAAGGCTAAAATTAGGTTTTGGCTTGAAGATGATTTGAACACCACGTAGTTCCCATATTCTACCAGCAGATGTCAGTGTTGTCCGCTAATTATTGGGTTTGAGGTTTTATGAGTAAATAACGATTTCCATTGCAGTTTGTGTTTCAGCCGTTACAAATGTCATTTTAATTGGACCTTATTGTTCTGTAGATTTAGGCTGAGGCTAAGAATGCAGTTTCCATTCAGTTCATCTCTATCTGGGCAGTTGGGTGTCATTTTTAATTGCTCTTTCAGATGGACAGTTTGGACCATGGATAAGAGGCCAGCACAAGAGTGGATGCCACCTCTTTAAACACAGATAGGGTTTAGTAAAAATGTGCTTCCAAATGAAACCTAGACCTTTTCTGGTTTTTCTGAGTACACAGAGAATTAAACATCTTATAATAATTCCTGTAAGGTTATTTATTCACTAATGGCTGACATGTTAGAAACTATTATTTGTGTCATCCTCTTTCATTATACGTTAGCAGTAAATTGCTTTATCGGCAAATGTGGTATTACTGACATTTTACCTTGAAATATAATCTCAATTCCTTTAATTAAGTGAAAATGACCCTGACAGTTATTGCTTTCCGGCATACTTGCTAATGGTGGCTCGAGGAAAAGAAATATGCATCATTATAGTTTATACTGGATAAATCACTTTTTAAAGAAAGCTTTTGCCAACAGTAGCAGATTATTAACCCACAAGGACAATCAGTTTGAATGCATCACACTGAAATAGTGGCAGACTTTAATTTGTGCTCACGTGTGCATGTCTAGTGTTTACTGATTTTGTGGTGAAACTTTTAGACACTTTTCTACCACTCTGCTGAGGTCACAGGAGTGAATTTCTGTCCTGTGAAGGTGCTCTAGCCTCTCTGGAGCGGTGCGCTTCTGGTTGGATGTGATGTCACTGGACGTTGCTGTCATTAACTGGACAGCAGCTTGCCAGTTTGGGGAGCATATAATCGACGTTAGGGTGGTGCATGTGTTGCAGGCTCCCAGCCCTGCCTCTAAAGCTGCGTACATCTCTGGAGCGCCAGTACGTTCTGACAGGGCCTGCCACAATGATGACTGCATCACCCGGACATGGTGGCGCGGCCTGCGAGTCCACTCTGACGTGTTGTCAAAAGGAGCATTCAGCCGTCTGCTCGAGTCCTTCTCTGCTCTGTCAAACCTCAGGACCTACTGAAGACCAGGCTCCGTTTGTCTGGTGGCTTCAGCAACAGTTCCATGTTGTGCTATGGTATTTGGAGCTACTTTTAAAATTGGTTGGGACCTCC
>CAAE01014773.1:782070-797185 GCA_000180735.1 Tetraodon nigroviridis
ACAAATCGGGGACAGTGTTTGCATGTGAGGAGAATGCCTTTCTCTAGCAGAATAGCAGCCAACAGAGAGTGACACAGAGGATTTGTCTTTCTGATTGACCGGTGTCATGCTTAAATGGTTATCAATCTTGTGATTTCTAAGAGCCATTCCTGAAGAATCAAGCCCTCAGGGAGCCACTGTTTGGAGCTCCGAGGTCGGGCTCTTAACTCCCAACAAAAGCTACTTTTTCTGGAGAGGCCAAGCCAGAGAGATTGATTATTATTCCCTGTATAGACTGTGAGGAGACACTGGGGACATGCTTGTCTGTGTATCATCATTTATATCTACAATATGACCTACAAGGTATGTTGATGTCACCACTTCCTATTCAGTCAAGATGGATGACCACTATAAGTCATTTAGGACTGAATACACCTGTGTGGCTTATAGTTCTACAGCCTCGTAACACATTTTTGTTTCTCTTGTGTTCTAAAAGTCACTGTTTGGTAACAAATGCACCTCTCAGGCCTTCGCTAGGTTAAGAAATGCTTGCAGGCATGTGCAGTTCACAGAGGATTGTGCTTAATCAGAGCCCTCTGCTGAGGTCAGTCTCATGAACTGTAGTTGCTTCATTGACAAAGAGGCTGTGGCATGTTTGCTCCTCTGAACTCTCAAACTTTTTAAAACTGACACTGATTTTCACTGTCAGCGAGGCCACACTTAACCTGACTGATGTGTTTTCTGTGCTGCTAAAGAGCACTCACTTTGTGTTTGGGAAATATTTTATCTCCAGATGAAGTAAATAAAACAAAATTCTCTTTCTATCCTCCTGACATCTGAAAAAGGTGCCTAGTACTATGGGCAAAGGACAAAGTTGACCCACCTTACGGCTGTAAAAGCTACCTGCTAATCGAGCTTCTAAATCTACTCCCTCAGGTGTCAGTCGGTACACCAACGGTGTTCTGTGTGTTTCCTCGGGCCTTTATGCAAACAGAAAAGGACAGACGGCTGGCCTGATGGCCGAGGAAGAAAAAAAGGACTCAATATAAATGGGAAATTAGCGGCGAGCGTCGTCAAAATTAATTACCTCTCCTCCTCAACACTGTCCATTAGCCCTGACATGATGACACAGGAGGAAGGAAAAAACATCCATGTCAACTCTGGCAGCCGTCTGCTTTGATCAGATAAAGCTTTTTTTTTCTTTTGTTTTGATGCCTGATTACAAAATGATTAGCCAGCGTGTCTGCTCTCTACCCTTCACCCCCCCATGGCTTGACTGACAGCTGATGTGATACGCTGTTGGCTCTGTTTAGGCTGTCTACCACCCTAAAACACCCCCGCGTGCATACACACACACACACACACACACACACACACATACACAGATACACACGGTTCTACAATGATAATAAAGAAAGAAAAAACAAAACAAAGCAAAACTGGAAAAAGTGCCTCCAGGAAGTTTTAAGTGTGTTCCCTGCCATCTCATTGCCACTGTGATGCTGTCATTTATTTTAAATAAATCTGTATACAAATAAACATCTTCACACCAAAAGTAATTGCATCAATCTCCCAAACATTCTACCACATTTTTTGTTGGGAATTATAACAATAAAAATGGACATTGAGGATAAGATACAAGAAAAATGAAGGTTTAAAAAAATCTTAGAGGACTGATTTCTTCTAACATGACACAAAACACCAACTAATGTTAGAGGCTGGGCTGGACTGGAGGGCTTGTTTTATTCTTCAGTTTAGTTCCTTAGGTTAATGTGAGATGACCTGACCAGCTGCAGATGTGTGACAGGGTTAACAGTTCTTGTCATGCTGCTGCAGTTGATCATTCACCACCAGCCTGTGTTTAACACCAGTTTTATACAGCTGGAGATAAGACACGCATAGATCTTCTTCTCAGAGCAAATGTCACAGAGCACAGCCGTATACACTGCGACGTATAGACACCACAGCGACCTGTTCTGCTAGGGTTGCCTTGAGCTGCTCAGGGTTTGATCATTGCAAGTTTGATAGCACTGTTTGTGCCCGAGTGGGAGCAGATCTAAAGAACACATTTGATTCTAAGAACTGATGAAATAATGGATGATGGCCATGCGATTACTTGTTTAGATAAGAGCAGGCAGAGCACAGGATGCCCTTGTGTTGGTTTCAGTAGCAGTAGGAATGTTCATTGATCTCCCATGAGGCTGTAGGAGCTCATATTTTGATAAGGATGTGATAAAAGCACGATAAGGGCATTATCTTCAATCTTTGCCTGTATTGATTTACTGCTTGTGGGTGTGCAAATGGCATGCTGCCACCTTCATCCTTCCTAAATTATTTCTTGTAAGGATTTGAGGATTCACAGAGTTCCACAAAAAGGCATGGCCTCTCCTCCTTATGCTCTTTGTATTTATGCAAACACATGCGTTCTGTGACATGCACTGTGTTTGTAAGGGCTGCATTAAAATCCACTTATCAGAATTTGCACAGTGAAGTAAAACACTTTGCATGTTTTCCAGTACCAACTTACACTCATAGTCCAAAGTCATGCACATCAGTGTGTGTGGGTGGATGGAGAAATATGTAGAAAATCCCAATTTCTAGTTGTTTATTGTGTGAGTTTTATTGTTTAGTTCGTAATGACTCATCGTAAACCTGATGATGCTTAGTGTCACTAAAACAAAAAAGACATTATATTATAAAGCCAGGACAATTACTCTCTGCTCCTGCTTTTATTTTACCCCACTTAACGTCATACAAGTGGAATGTTTAACCTCTGGTTATTGAGGTGAAGATAAATGTGCTGCAGCAAAATATAGACATTTTCACTTTAAGAGCTAAATAAACTCAACAACCTAGAAGCTGCCTGTAATCAAAACGATTTAGTGTTAATCTTATCCAGACACAAAGAGTCCACCCGTACGCATCACCCAGCCATAATCTGTGATAACTCTTTTGCACATGATAACAGTATGTTGACCTTTGGGAGTCGGTTTTGAAAAGCACGCTCTGGGTTCCGTAGAGTTAACCTGATCGTTACTGAGCAAAGAAGAAGAAGAAGAGGTTGAAACCATAGTATTTGAAACATGAAGCACTGACAAAACTTGTCTGTGGTGAGTCCTGAAAGAAGAAATAGATTATTTTTTGCCAACATTCCCATAAACTTTAATTTTATGACACTACTCCCGAACAGAGACCATATTCCTGCTTGATTATAAATCACCTTTGGAACCGGCTCTGATGCAAAATCCATAATGTGAACATCATGCTTAGAACCATATTTAAACATTCAGGAGCAGTGCCACAATTGCCTGTTAGCATGCATTTTGCATTTATTCACCAATTAAAAATGCATTTGGTATGGATTTGAAAGTACTAAGCAAAGCTGCAGTGCTCCTGTAAACAGATTACGCTCCTGTGGGACTGTGCGGTATTGAATGACTAAATAGTCCTACTATGATTTATGATAATACACAAGAGAAATGAGTCTCCCCTCACAACTCCAACTGGGGGTGACAATATCAGCATACTGCTGTTATCAGTGTTTTTGACATTAGAAGTTAACCTACATATGTGTGAATTTTTGTGCAATTTTTCTGTCATTAAACCATAGAGAAATTGCTTTTTAGTAGATACATTTGAGCTGCAAAGAGTGGGGAACACGTACACGCGAGCACGCACAGGGCTAAAATACTGCAAGTTTGTCTTTTCTTTAAAGGGATATGAGAGCCATCCTTAACATGTACCTCAGTGGACCCTGATCCTCTATCTTTAACACGCGCCCAGTCAGTGAGAGGAAAAGAGGTGTTCTCTAACCCCGCTTTCATTTCAACTGACGGGTTGAATGCTCTTCTGAGGGGAGGAAGATTTGGGGCATCACTATATGTGACAGAGGAGATTATGGAGATAATCCTGCGGGTCCATTGGGGATTCATCTGGTCTTCATCTCGCTCTTATTAACTGCTTCACACTCACAGTTGGTGTAATTAACCCGTCTCTTAATTTAAACCTGTGTGATTTAGTTGCTGTAATTTAGTTGAGCAATTGGACTAAATATCTCTTATTCCACAGCTCGTCTATGTTTCACTCTAAGACCAAGCTATTATCTGTTTAGCTGTGGGTTTTCCAGACTTTAAAATCAGTAGTCGGGTAGTTTTGTAATACAATAGACCTCTCTCGCACTACAACTAATTACAGGGGTTCCGGGTGATTCAGAGGGGTTTTCTGTTCTTTGTTTTTTCTTTATCCTTTTAGCAAAGCTATCCTGGTTCTGTGAGTTTTTCTATCTGCCTCTAAAATGTTCTCTCTGACAAAGTCACTGCAGTATAAATTCATCGAGAAAACTTTTTTGGGTGCCATTGAGGGCAGTCTGCAGTTAAACACCATCACATCCTGAAGTGATTAGAACCAGGGTGTTTGCTCCAGGTGGCCCTGCTTTGGGAACCTTTGAAATCTAATTAGATTTTATCAGACACTAAAAAGTCCTCTTGTACATTTCAGACCTGCGGGGTGGATGATTACAACACTGTACTCTGATAAGGCAGGTGTTTCTGTGTAAATGAACACGTCACCTTTGCCCTCATATGATCCTTTCTTTATGGAAGGGTTGTTAGATTTCTCACAGCAAAAGCTTTAAAAGAGATATGGACAATTCTTCCTCCAATTCAGATTCTTCTCCTCTATTTCTGCTTTGGAAAATGTCACAAGTATCAATGAAATACTAAGACAAATTAATTAATTGATCTTTTTAATGCCGTTTATGTTGTTGTTTTAAATATTTATTCCATTACAACAAAGCTGCTAAAGTAACTTTGTCACATCTCCCTGCAAAGGTGTGCACAGCAGAACACTGTAAATAAAGCTTGATTAGGACACAGATGCAAATAATAAAAATGCAGTTGGTCATGTGACCCTAGCAGTGTGTGTGGATGGCTGATGACAGGACCAATATCCATCAGACAGAGATGATGCTGTCCTGCTGCCAGTCTCTGGTTGGATCAGAGCTGCTCTGAGGGAAACCCCAGGCGCTTCCTGCTGCCCGACACTGAGGCCACTGACAGTTTTCTTGAGTTCAAAACGCTTTCTGATAGACACCAGGAGTTAAACACATGACTGTAGAAATAAAAAGAGAAATCACTTTACTAACACTGCATGAACATCAAAGATAATATTAAGAACATCCACACGGGTTTACTGCCAGATTAATAACATTCCAATTATATTGTAAGTGATATTGATTCTTTACAGAGAAATAAATGTTTTCCAGCTAAAGCGAATGTAAAATGGAGCCAAGATTAGATTTTCCCTTAGACTCAGAGGTTTTTATGCTGTAATAACAATATTTACCCAAATCAATAACACATAAGTGGAGAAACGAATGCAGACCAGTTGAGAGGAATGAAATAAGACACAAGGACAGAAGACCAGAGAAGCGAATAAGGTCATTTGTATTGAAGATTAGGTTTTTCATTTAGAAGGAGCCTGCGCTGGCCTGCTGCACTCACACATTGAATTTGAGGGTCATGTCTGCTTCTTGAGAAACGGCAGGCATGTTTCTCAAGTTCTCCCCTTTATTCAGTATCTCTCCGCTCTTCATCAACATTATTGCTACCTTTTCAGATCTTAATTAAAGCGCACCGGCCCCGCCCCATGAGCTCTAAGACTCCTGTGCAGCAGGATTATGGGATTACCCAGTCAGGGTCCGGGCCTGTGAAAGCCCTCCGTAGCAACCAGCGGGCAGCGCAGGAGGCCGGTGGCACACAGGAATCCGAGCTGGAATTCGTCCGGAGGAGTGACGCAGCTGAAGCCTTTGAGCAGCGCAGGAGGTTTCTGTCAGCATCTGAGCGCCTGAAAGCAGGTTATACAGCAAAAATATGATTATCCAAGTATTCACTGAAAGAATTCCATTAAGTTGGAATGCAGAAACCATGTATGTGTGTGTGTGTGTGTGTGTGTGTGTGTGTGTGTGAGAATGTCAGTGTCTAAGTGCCGCTTGCCTCCTTAAGAGTGGCAGAATTAATAAGACTATTACCTCAACAATTACCGCTCTGTGCAGCAACCTGGATTCATTTCTGTGGAAATCCAATGCCACTAATTAAAACAGTTGCCATCGTTCCGCTATGAAACGATTGTCTTAGAAGATACATTCCCCTACGTACTGCGGAGGCAATTATACGAGTTGGAAAACTGAGAGCAATTATTTTAACAAGCGTAAAGCATTTTCAATCGAGTAGCAGTCCCGGCTGATCTAATATTAGCGCCTGTCCTGCGAGCAGAAAAATACAGGGTGAAGTCAGCTTTGGGAGGGATGGAGGTTCCCTTGTCAGAGGCTGTAAAGCTGGAGGTGTCGACCTCCTGCTGCAGCTCTCTGTGTGGCCACAGACTGTCTGACCACGGCCCATGTAGCAAAAGTTTTACAGGAGGCACACAAAGCCACGCGCATTAGAGCACACCAGTGTGCACCACTGAAGTGTAAGGTATGGTAATGGCTCACCTCCACACAAATTATTACAATTTCGGTTTGAATTTAGTCACTAAGAACTGATAGACCACCAGTGCCTTTACAGAAAAATGTGAGTAGGGTGAAAAACGTGGAAACCATTTTCCCGTCCCCTCAGCCCTATTTTACCATAATGCAAAAAGGTTTAACGACCCAGGTTTTGGGGATTTTGGTTCTTGTTCAGTAAAATTTAATACACACTGTAAAAAGTTCTGAGCCCAAAAACCCACGTGGTTTTTACTCAAATAGGTTTTACAATTGACCACACTGGAGCAGAGTATATTGCAGAATCCTTGATCACAATAAACTGTTTAGTCTTAGCGATTGCCCAAAATTTTACATTAGGAACACACACACAGGCTCAGACATTTTAGCAAAAAATTATAGAGCATCTTAGATTTTATGTAGTGACACATCCTGCTCTATGGACAATCTTTTTGGACGGACGTTAGTTTTTAAATCATGTTAAAAGTTACATGTGCAACAACATTGAATCAATACTCTTTCTTGTAGTTGGGACTTCTGTCTTGTCACATGAGTTAGCCCCATTATGACTGTCCAACAGCCACTAGTTCTTTTTTTGGGGAAAATCTTCTGCTTTGACTAAAGACGGTGATGAATTGAGATGCTTGTACCGCACATGTATGGAAAAGCGATATATAGCAGGCTGTTTATCTGACTGTTTCTACAGTCTCCTGCACATCTGGGCCTTAAATTACAGCTGCAGAAAATGAACAGAAATTTACAGTGAACTACAGGATTTCAGACTGGGCATGGAGCCCAGGCCCACTGCCTCACACAGCCATGGAGCCCCAAACACACATGGGGGCTATTATTTGTAAAGTAGCTGTGGAGGCACCAGGGAATAATTTTAAAAGTGTGTGCGTGTGTCTGTGTGCACCGTGGAACATGCGGTGAGCACACGTACATTTAGTTGCCATTATCGCACCCTCCCATCTCAAGTGAGTGGCGGGAAGAAAGTGTGCCGTGTCGAGGAGGAGATGCCAGGAGATTATTGTGTTCTTTAAATCCAAACTCTCCCAACCACTCTTTGCTCCTAGAAAACGGATTATCTTTTCAAGGCACTTGAGTAAAATGTTCACACATGCATGCACGCACACACTCACACACATACATCCTGTGCATCTCAGTTTTGATTTGGCAGTGAAACACAACCACATGTGTTTATTGTGGTGGCGGATCTTAATGAAACTTAGCATGTCTGTGCAGAAATCTGAAAAGTGCTTGAATGATGGGGTAAATTCTAAGAACAATGTTAAATAACACTCTGACCTGAAAACACATGTTCGCAAATCCCCAAAAGTCAACACATAACGCTAAAAAGCAAACAGATGTGAAGGGTGACAATGGAGGGGGATAATATCGCTGGCGCACAGCCCCGCTGCAAAGCCGCCGGTTGCCCATGGCTCCGGGCTGCAGACGGGCCGACTCCTTGCAGGGTTGGATGAATTAGGCTGCGGTTGTGCAGCAAAGCTTAGCCGGCCTCAGTCATGTGCTAAACCCAGACTTGACTTATGGCTCCAGCCCAGAGATCTGCTCTCTGGACTCAGGAGTTCCATCAGAGCGCAGAACCACCAGAAAACGTTCCCTCGCAAAATTGCAGAAAAAAGCAGCAGATCACATGTGCGGCTGCGTTGAGCTCCATCTCGCCCCACCAGTTTTAGACTGAGCATGGTCAAGTCCTATCCGCTCGGCTGTCTGCGCTTTCTGTGGTCGATGCAACGCCGCAGATGTTCTCTTGACGTCTCCAGACCATAACGCTCAGGGAGACTCCCACGTAGGACAGCGATGAGTGAGCCTCATGGAGAACATGATCTGTGCTTAATGATGAGAATTTCCACAAACAAGAAAATTTGGCCCAAGTCGTTGAAATAAAATCAATCTATATTTCTAGGAAAACCAGCACACCACAGTGGAAAAAAAATGTCCTTATTGGAAGTAATTTTCTTTTAATTCCTCTCTGCTCACAAGCCTTGATGAAGACTAAAACCACAATGTTAGCTGCTCTCAACACCATCTCCACACTCATTTAATATTTTCTCCCCAATGTTCCTATACTCACAATTTTATATTAAAGCACAACTCAAGGATCTGCATGGCATTCATGCCCGCTGATACACCCACCGTTAGCACTCATTTATGGGAGGGAAGGCTTTGGTATGGCTCCTTTTTAATGACTATAGCAGAATGAATTTAGCTGTATTTTCACAGACAGTGAACACATTTGTTTGTTCTCATCGGACGACAGAGAATTACTCACCATCTCTGATAAGATTTACCGTTTAATTTGCAGCGTACAGTCATTTATTGATCTGGAAAAGCTTATTAAACATCCCTTCCACATCCCAGCACTGCGTATCCATCATCTCTCACAAGAGCAGCAGGTTCCTTTGAGAAATCTATGATTTTGTCAGTTACACTGTGGGAATTAAAGAATGCCCTGCCTCCGTGCACAGCTGTGGCATGCAATAAACAGTGAACGTTCTCGAAGCTCAAGGATATTCTCTCCCTAAAAATAGCTCGTTTACTGAGCCTGATTCCTTAATATTAGACTGTCCTGGACGAGGTTATGACCTAGTCGAGGCTGTGATGTTAGAAGAGCTGCAACCAGACCTGCATCGCCAGGGTTTGAAGGCACCACTTAAAAACTCTGCTTTGCATTTTGGTTGGAACCTGAGGTTCTAAAGCTGATAAATATCTGAATGGGATAAATCCTATGCCAGGGATCCCGCCCCTGTTAGGGCTGATTCAGCATTTAGCACTTAAACCGATATACTGGAATAAAAAAAAAGGCAACGGGCAGTTGGCTTTAGGCCATCACTGACTCACCCTCACTGCCCATTTTTTGGATTTCCAAACACACACGGCGCAGCTATACAGCTTCATTCCAACACTTTTATTGACCGTCATCAGTCTTGTTTAAAGCGTGCATGCATTAGAGATGGGACCGCTGCAGGAAAATTACCCCAGTTTGATAATGGGGCCTGCACGAATAAGGCTGACGGTGGTGGGTGGGCTCGGGTGAAAAAGACCCAGTAATTAAACCGTACAGGTGATTCATTCAGGAGTGACACTGCGCACGAGAATCTGACAACGCGGCAGAGGAGATGAAGGCTAATTGCAAACGCTGACAAGAGCTAAAATGGATTGCTCTGGCCGGGGTGTCCATCTTTGCAGGGGTCTTGCTGTGAGGATGAGTTTGTCTATAAGAGCTTTTACCGCCTTTACTTTATGACTTTCTGCATGTGCAAATACAAATCTGTCAACATCGTTTACCTCCTGGTCTTGAGGAAACTAAAAAGACTGCGCAGGACAAATTCTCTCTTTTCTTAACCTTGAATACAGGTCATCTACCACCACACCTTTATTGGAGAAAAAAAAACTGATACACAGGAGAAAAATGACAGGATTAATGCACCTTTATATCCAATGTCGCCCTATAATGCCCAGGTTAGAATCAGTGGAAGCTAAGAACTGGTTGGAACAGAAGCTCTCTTATGATGGTTTTTTTTTCTGTGAGTGGGAGTAATATCTTCCATGCTGCCATCATGACTGTGTGATTCAAGCTGCATTGAACCTTGATCTGAAATGGCCTAATATCATTAACTTGACTGCTCGTTCTGTTTACAACCTGACAGCCATAATCTTGTGACCAGCGGCTGGGAGACGCCATTGTAAACAGTTAATGACTCCACATTTTCAGAGCGTGAAAGAAAACATTTGTCCCAGTGTTTCAGCATTTCTCTTTTTTTTAAGTGAGTGGCACATGTTAATCCATTATTCTCAAATATTTTGTCTTATAGTGAATGCATGCAGATTATAATGTTTGCAGGCCTTGTGCCATTTCTGATGTCTGAAGGTTACTGTTAAAAGAAGTTACTAGTCAAAGCTGTAAAATTAAAAAAAAAAAAAAACAATGTTACGATGTGGAGAAATAAGAGCTCTGAAATGCAGAGGTCGAGTCACACATGGAGTCCCATATGAAGTAAAGGATTTACTTGGTTTAATCCCTCATCATACAGAGTATACGATGAGGCTAGGACCTAATCCAGCAGAATTTCCTGGTCCATTTTCAGTGTTTGTAGATCGGCAGGGGTGTCCTGGAATTCTGCCGCTGTAACCTTGACTGTGTATCTACGTTCACTGTCGCTCCTATTACCAGGAAATACTTTTGCTCTGCACGCGTTCAGGTGAAAGAGTCCCACATGGAATCTGTCAGATTAGTTTGTTCTCCAGGCTGACAGCGTCTGAGGACAGAAAGCTCTGACTGGAGGGGAATATTGGATTTCAAACTTCAGCCCCTGTGGAAGCTTTTTGCAGGTCTTTAAATTCACATAACCAATAAAAGTGATTTCAGACCTGTTTCCTATTGTGCCACTCCAGGTTCTTCTTGCAGACATTAATCATTCTCGATGAAAAAAAAAAAAAGAGGGAAATAGGAGATAATTATAAAATGTGTTCTTCAAGACAAAATAGAAATATTTTTTTTTTCTGAAAAGTGAAGTGGTGCCAAGTTGTTCACACAGATTACATTTGCTTTTAGTTTGTGATTAAATAATTCCAGACTGTTTTTTTTTTTTTTTTTAGGTGTTTGCAACATTACAGTGGGCAGATTAAAGAAGGAAGCATCTGCTAAATGTAAAATTATATGCTACTGGAAAGAAGCAGCTACATCACAGGTTACCCCAGAGTAAACAACGAGTTCAGCAGGCAGAGGAGGGATTACCATATCTCCACTTAACTTATTTTATCCTGTGAGAATCATCAATATTAAAGGCTAAGGAGGAGGGGGAGAAACTGCTGAGGTGGGCTTTTAGCAGCAGGGTGAACCACTGTGTTTAAGAAGAGAGATAAATGAGAGATCTCTCCGGAATCTACAAAGAGAGTAAACAGAGTCTTTTTATCTTTTCTCCACACACGGTCTCATTTTGAAATGTTTCATGTCACGACCGTTTCCCCACTTCTTGCCCTTTCCTCTTGTTCCAACGCTTCCCAGAGTCACCTGGAGGGTCACTTTGCAGGGTTTTTATTTTCCCTCCACAGATAAGGACATGCAAATATTTACACTTTTGATCATTTGCAGCTTATGCTTTTTTCCCATTTTTTGATTATTATTATTAATTCAGTCGTGGCGTGCTTTGCAGCCTGCTGTAGTTTGGATACTTAATGAGGGCAGCTGGAACGGAGCGCTGACCTGTGTTTGTGTGCCTTTGGGCTAAACGCCACTGATTATGCTGCGTCCGCGTGTCATGAGTGTATAGAGCTAAAATATGCCTCAGGGTCACCAGAGTCAGCAGGGTGCCACTGAGAGGTAACTGACCTGTTCAGAAAAAGAAGCACACTGCTGATCTACAAAATTATCTTCTGTGTACCTCACCTGTCTGTCAACGGATCTTTAACACGATTCAAAAAAAAAAAAAATAGGTTAACAATAGTCATGTCCAACTTTTCTCACTCCCTGTTGCCTCCATATATGCATTTATACTGCACACACACACACACACACACACACACACACATATCTATCTATCTATCTATCTATCTATCTATCTATCTATCTATCTATCTATCTATCTATCTATCTATCTATCTATCTATCTAAATATATCTATCTATCTATCTATTGATATACACACATATAAAATCCTGTAAGATGCTGTTGAAGGGTTGTTGAAGCTGGCCAGACAAAGGCCTTTGTGATGTTGGAATTTATCAATAAAATTGATTTGGCAGGATTGTCTCCCCTCCTGTAAACATGCATGGGCTCTTGAACGCTGAAGGTGGGCTCCAGCTACCCACTGAAAACACAGCAACCGTCTCCGGCTGATATTAGTTATCAATACGTTACTAGCTCCCATTAAAACTTTAAGGGCAATTAGACGCATAAAAGAAGAGAAACAAAAGAGGTCCTTCATCAGGTAAAAGCCTGCGATGTTGTAAAAACTGACTTTAAGGGCTTTATTTGGTAATATAAAATTCTTCCTGGTGTGTGTCTCTGTGGGGTCTTACAGCTACGAGGAAGCAGCTTCTGTGCTGCTGTGCTCTGCCAGCTCGCACAGCCTTAAGCCACAAAAATTACAATTGTGGTGAGCACTGTTTGCAGCCCAGAAAACATCAAGGGAAGCTTAACGCCTCATCCTGTTTAAAGTGGATGATTATGCCAGTGAATGACTCTAGAGTTTAGACCTCAAATATCAAGAAAAGACAGTATGCCTAAAGTTATCTCAACCCAGGCCACAAGGCATGTGGAGAGCCAAATCGGTGCGTCAATGTGAACTGACTGTCTACGTCTCTACATGCAAATTGGACAATAAGGGGTCTCACCGAAAGATCAACTCCACACTTAAGCCTGGAGTTTTCTATTTTATGGAGTTTACTAATGAAACCAGGAGCAGCCAGAGCTTCCATTAGGTTTTTGGGCCTTTCAATGGCTTTAAATGCATGTGTAGACATCCAAGTTTAGAGAATGGGTTTGCTGATGCACGTTGCATGTTTATGAACGCCTATGTTTTGTTGCTAACAGCGTGCAGACCGTGGCTGACACGGATGATATGGAGTAGACAGTGTGTTCTGGCATGATTTCCAAGTCTTCTGACCACTGTCATGACAGCGAAGCCACAATGATGAGGAACTTTTAGCAGTGTGGTTAAAGAGCAGACCACAAACAACGCCCTCCATTCCTTTCTGTCCAAAGATCCTTCTTGTTTTTCCCATTATATGTTCTTTTACTCACTTAATATACTTTCCTTCCCCTTGACTTTTGGCGTCTGCTTCCTCTGAAACAACCACCGAAGCCCTTGAGGCTCTGGTCAGTCTGAGCATTATCATCAGGGGCCATGTGAGGTTGAGGTAAAAGATGAGCTATGTACACTAAAAGAGCATACATGAGAAAGAATGTGGTGGCCTGGAAACAATGACTTCATATAAACCTCTGCAGTGCTGACATCATGCTCTTAATACACATAAACTAAAATAACTGACTGAAATCTCAGTCTAGGTGTTAATTCAGAGAATTAAAATTCAATTTCGGCGGCAAACTAAAAGACGAGCAGCGTATTTTATGTGTAAGCACACGTCAAACTTCATCTACCAGATCTCTTCAGAAATTGAAACTCCCCCTAAAATCTGTTGGACCACTTGCCCTGGTGAGGTCAATTGTTTAACACCAGTGTGTTAAACAATAACTTGTAAATATTTTCATGTTTTGTTCACTTCATCTTCAAAATTCTACAATTATTGTGCTTTTAATTATTCTTTTCCACACCCATGTCTTTGGACATTATTTGTGTATTCTGTTGACTATACTTAAGGGAGGTTCTACCAAGGCTTCAGCCCAGAATCATGTCCCATTTGGCCCTGCTATGATGGAAAAGCCCAGTGGTGACCACATAATGACCACTGTCTGAGGGCCTTGCTAATTCTTCATGTTAAAACAAGGCTCGAACTAGAGCTAATGCAAGGTTTGTCAGAGGCCTCCAAGGATTGTAAAATGATGTGAATGTTAGCATCTGAGTCTGTTTAGCATTCAGCAGCAAGAACTGAGCGACAGCCATTACTGTGAGAAAATGTAAAGCAACCTATGTCAGTGTGTGTGTTGTCTAAAAGCACCAGGAGAGGTGATTTTTGGCCACAGCTTGCCCCACAGTAGCACAATCCACATTAGCTGTGGTCTTTTTCTACCAGTTTTTCTTTCAACTCTCAGAGAAAGCACTGTATTGAGAAGTGTTTCAGTTCTTACCCGAAATGCCTTTCTTGTGGCTCTTCTGTATGAGGAACATCGCTTGTTATCTATAAACCTGTTTTTTTTTTTCTTTTGAAGTCTTCTCATGAAAACCTGTTACTACTTTACAGGATGCAGATCATTGCTGACATTCACAACCTCAAAAGGAAGTAACTTGTGGTGTGATAGAACACCAGCTGTTGACCTCTATATATATATATATATATATATATATATATATATATATATATATATATATATATATATATATACATATATATATATGTATATATATATATATATATATATTTATTTATTTATGTGTGTGTGTGTGTGTGTATAATATATGTGTGTGTGTGTGTATGTGTGTGTGTGTGTGTGTGTGTATACAATAACTTTAATAACTTCAATAACAACTAGTAAAACAACGTAGCATCGCTTTTTTTTTTACCAACAGTTGTATGTTAATGCTGTAGAGTAGTTTTACTGGATGTACTTGGCTAAGTGTGAGTTTGTTCATTACTGAAAAGGAAAATGTGCATTTCAGAGTCATAAAGTCAGAGTCAGAGTAAATGAAGTCAAAAAAAAAGAAAACAAAAAAACAAAAAAGAAAATAATGAAGCAGAAGAAGATGAGGCAGAACTAAAGAGTGATGGATTTTTGTTCCTCTGGTTGGTGGCTAGAAATCTAATGCAAACATGACGCAAAAGAGGGCAACCTAAAAAGATTGGTGGAAAAAGAAGGGATAGCTGACACCGCTCCGAGGGTTGTGGCTTTATGGCAGCTGCCAAAGTGGAGACAAACCTAGTAATTCACCCAAATTTCGCTCTGTTAATCCCTGGCATGCCAGTTTATAACAGACCAATGTAACACACAAACAAGCAAACGGATCATCACAC
>CAAE01014777.1:39186-56668 GCA_000180735.1 Tetraodon nigroviridis
CATCTCGGGGGACACTTGGGGCTCTTTTCTTTTCCCTTGGATAAATTTGCTCTGCCTTCTTATCCAAGTCTGTAAGTAATGGGCTGGTTTTGACCCTCTCTGCCTCATTGTGTAAGATTTCAGCTTCTGACCTTAAAAAATGAAAGCAAATCGATAGGGCGGGACACATGAATTCCTAAGGCTAGGATGCAAGCCAAGCCTGGAGCCTGGAGAGGAGAAAGGGTGGCGGAGGGGGAGGCGGAAGGTGTGTGTGTGTGTGTGTATTACTGAAAGTATAAAATGAAGGCAGAAACAGAAAGAAAGGCTTTCAATTAACCTTCGCTGCTGATGGCATCTCTGTGTGTCCCGTTTGGGCCAGCAACTTTTTTTTCTTTTTTTTTTTCATGTAATACTGTTTATTAAGTAGGGTTTGTCGAAGTCAAGCCACGGTGGATGGGTAAAAAGAAAAACAAAATGGACTTGGGGTAGAGGTTTTAGGTGAAAGCCTTGGGGTCTAGGCTTGAACTGCAGAACTGCAGCTGTGCACATTCCAGTGACTTTGAGTGGGAAAAAATAACTCCCATGGAGCCTTTAAGAGCTTAAGATTCCTCTGTCCTATGGCCACTGCACAGAAACGTGAACGACTGGAGGCTGGTCCTGCTGTTTTCTGCGTATTCGCCTGTGTAACTAAGACTAACAAAATGTGTGTGTGTGTGTGTGTGTGTGTTTCGTAACTTGGCATGGTCAGATGGGCTTGATTTTTACTATATTTAAAATTTTGTCTAGTTGTGTGTACTTTTGAAGGCTTTCCAATCGCACACATTTGTAAACCTTTAAAACATCATTACGCAAAGAGAAAATATGTGAAGGCCAAAGCTTCTTTTCCACAGTCACTGGCTGGATTTTAAGGCCTGAGAAATTTTATTTGATTGCTTCGACATTTTTAGAACATTAAGAGAAAACGGCCAACTTTACTCCTCCCATCAAATCATCACACTAATAGAGCCGAGGTCACAGAGAAAGAATAAACAAAATGGTTATTTCCTTACTGTTAAATTGAAAGCAACCACAAAAATTCCAGTTGGATAATGAACCTTTGTGGCCCAATCAAGTAAGCCAGGCATCACAGAGATAAAAGTACCAGGATTTGTGAGTGTATGTTTGTGTGTGTGTGTGTGTGTGTATGTATGTATGTGTCCGTCCAGCACAGTGAGTGGCTGCCCATCAGTTCCACTTAGCTCAGCGTGGTAATTGGCCGCCCATTGATGGACGTTGCTCCCTCTTCACGCTCCAGGGACCCCGGCTCTTTGTATGAAGAGTGGGAGGCAACATGCTGGCATGGCACACACGCTTAAAATAGCGCATCAAATCAGCCATGCTTCGGCAGCCGCTTCTAACGTGTGGGGTGGATTGAGGGCTAATGGTGTGTGTGTGAGTGTGTGTGTGTGTGTGTGTGTGTGTGTGTGTGTGTACTGTAACATCACAATATGGAGGCTCTAGGTTTTCACTAAGGGAAATAAGAGGTTAATATTGGTAAATGGGGTTGTTGGTGGTATTTGGCTTTCTTTTTTTCTTTTTTCCTGACCAGTTTTTCTGTTTCATCCATCATTCACTTACTTTATTACCTTGTGCATAATTCTGTTCCGTCTTTGTCTGCTCTTCTCTCTCTCTTTTTCCGCTCATGCCCACAGGGCCCTGCTTCTCTTCTTTCCATCTCCATGTGCTGTGTCCCTGCAATAGAGATATAAATGGGATGTGAGCAGGGAGCCCTGACTCCTATACCATAAATCTACGCTAACAGCACAACAGACACATGAGGACAACCAGGGAGGAGGGAGAAAGGGAGAGGAAGACAGGCAGGGAATCAGATCTCCATCTGTGAAGATAGAGATTAGAGAACCTAGCTTGACCTAGCCTAAAGCCCACTAAAAAAATTGACATTTGGAGATGTTCATGAAACAGTCTTGGGGAGATTTCTACATCAAGATATCTTATGGGGGTGTAAACTGTCTTACAAGGAAGTTGCTTTGTACAGTATGAATGGTAATGATGTTGATATCAATAAGAGCTAATAATTTCCTGTATTTCTTTGGACAATAGGTTTGGAAAACAAAACCTCATAATAAATCCAGGTTCCCTTTTTTTACCATCTACTGAACTTGACCGAAATTCTGAAGATTTATTTTTCCTGTTGGATATAAAGTCCTAATTTAAGCCTTTCTTCTGTTTGCTCTTGGGTCCCAGCAGCCCTATGCTCCACCCCCTCATCCCATGGCTCCTCCCAGCCCGAGCACCAACAACTGCAGCCAGGGAGGGGCAGAGCAGCTGAGTAAGACCAACCTGTATATCCGGGGCCTGCCACCTGGGACCACTGACCAGGACCTCATCAAACTGTGCCAGCCGTGAGTACTGACAACAATTGCAGTTAAATGCAATGATTTATGGCCCCCTAGTGTTTGCTTCCTAAATGTATTCATTTACCAGTGCACAGTTCAGGCGAGATGCTTCTATCCAGTGCCAAGCACATAGTTGCTGCCGTTTACACTCATTTCTACAGTCATATATGTCTTTATATATGACGCTCAGTAAGTTATTACTCTTAATTCTCCTTGCAGTTAATACATTTTCATATATTTAAAGCAGCAATGACTTTGAAATTATGGGGAGAATAAAAAAGCTTTTTCAAAATTTTAGAAAGTGTCTATTTTGCCCTCTTTGTATGTAACTGGAAATGAAACAAAAAGTTTAACATTGCTATTCTGTTTCTCTCTTTGTGCAAAATTTAGTTAATTGTGGCATTATAATTTACTTATACAACTTATCACAGAGCTTCTAAATTGGTTCCATTTACTGGTTACTTGTACTTGATGACCTGTCATTGCCACTAGCTTATTAGCATATGGAATGCTAATGCTATGCTCATATGCTAATATGCTAGTGTTGTAGACAGCAGAGCATCACTCAACCTAAAGTAAGTGTGGAAAAAAAGTGGGGACAACATGTTTAAATGCACACAATTTTCAAGTTTCTCACATAAGGGATGGAGCAGCAGTCAGCTAACTCAGTCCCTAACTGCTTTCAATCTGTCATGTAGCTCAGATACCTCATCTAAGCTACATGAGGTGATCCTTTGGATTATGATGTCAGTTTGGCTTCTTTGTTTGATAAACCAAGAAAAAACACAGACAATTACAGGGTTGAAAAGGTTCATGTACTGTGTCTTTCATACACTATTAAACTGCTCCAATCTGAGTGAATTGTAGCGATGCACAAAGGTATTCATCAAGTGCCCAAATGTTTTTAATAGAGAAAACACAGACGGACCTGCACACAGCTCAATAAAGCCTAATAACGCTTAGATTGGACCACCTCCCTCAGGAATTACAGCCCGAGACCTCATCAAGCTGTAACAAACAGTCATTCAGGCTTTTTTTTGTATGTGTCCATCAGACACACACATACACACACACACACACACACATTTTCTCTCTCATCGTTCTCACCTTTTTTCCCACATGTAGATACACACATTTTTGTACTTTTATCTTTACATAATGTGTTACCCAGTCCTCTATACCCTAACCATTCCAACAACTGACCCATGACCGTAACCTTTAGTCTGACTGTAACCCTAATTCAACGCCAACCTTAAAAACCATGTCTCAAGGTTTTTAAACTTGAACCAAAATGTCTTTTACTTTGCTTAGTAGAATGAGCATTATGATACTCAGTGTGTAGCAAGGGATAAGGATACACAGATGCAGGCATGCATAACACACACACACACACACACACACAACAAGTTTTGTGCAGCTCTATTAGAACCTTTTATTTCTACAATGGTAAAACAAAGCAGATTAGAATCATTAGAAGAGACGAGGACAGCAGATTGTGCAGTACAGGCCATGAGCTCATCTGTCTAGTTCCAAAATAGTTTTTGGAAATGTCCTGGTCAAATGTGTCCAGTTATTTAATAACCCTCTGGGGACAACATGGTGTCCAGAACATGGTGTTCAGTATGTTTGCTAATGCACCACTACTCCTGTTGTAAGTTAAGTCATACTTTTTTTTTTTTTTTTTGTTGATACTGACCCTTCAAAATTCCATTAGCCTGACGGGCGACCCAGCGTGATTTGGCTCATCTTGCCATCGTCTGCTGCTGTGCTGCACAGTTTCAATTTCGTTTCTAAATCTATATGTTGCGAAATATGTTAAGTTTTACTTGTTTGGAGGCCAAAGCATGTCAGGGCTTATGTAAAATAACCCAGTGGTGTGCACATTTGTTACTGTGGATTTGCATTCTTATCTGTGGCCTCTGCCCTATTTGTTGTGGAAAGCTTCTGACTTTGTTGTTTCCGGGATCGGCTGGGCTGTCCTCTTGTTTGACTCTTTCCACTGCTTGCCTCTCTTTCACCTCCTATCCTTTGCTCTGTGTTTATCACCTGCCCGAAAGCCCCCAAGGTTGCCCAAGGTGTGCTGTGCCAGTGAAAATCCAATGCCACTGAAATTTTAATTAGCCAGGCCGTGTTTCAGTGGCAGGTGGATGGCAGCACTCTACAAAAGGTCATTCAGCTGGTGCGTGGCTCGCAGCACCCTGCCCCCCCCACCATTTTTTGCCTCTTGGTTGGATCAGCTTTACAAGAAAGTATGTTTCAATTTACAAAAAACAAACAGACAAATAAAATAACGAAATAAAACAAAAAACCCCCAATATGTTCTTTTGTTGTTGTTATATTAGCATTAGCAAGTTTTCTGGGTGCGCCTTTAAGCTGAAACGTCACGTAGGTCTTGCATGTGCCAGACATGCTTCCATGCACAGATCCTTGTGCACGCTGGCAGCTGAACAGATCAAGGCTGAGCGTAAGCCCCATTTTGTTTTGTCACAATCACTGAAAAGCAGCTCTTGCCACACGTGGTTTACCATTTTCTCTAACACAAACATGCTGCTGCCAAACCGACGCATTCCTGACAGGCCGTATCATAGCTACTGATTACAGGCTGTTGGATGCTGCAGAAAAATGTCACGTGCTCCGTTTGTATCCTATTTATACTATACAAATACTGTATATTATTTGATATACGAGGATGATGAATGTAAAACTTTTACATGTTTTCTGATTCCACCCTGCAAGCTATTGTTGCTAGTACTGTAACATGTGGTAATTCCTAGTTTTGAGTTTCGGGATTCTATCAGTACAAATTGCCACACATAAAAAAAAAAAAAAAAAATCTTTGAACAAATCCTATTTCTATTTATTATTTACACATACTGGTTGAACTGGCTAAATACTGGCAGCCAGGCCTTAAATTGCAAACATGAAATATTAAACACCTAAAGCTTATGTAAACAAGAGGGGGTTGATAGGACGGCCATTATTGTTGGAGAAGTTCCTAGTCTGAGTCTTAAGCGCTTTTAGCCAAACCGAAACCTTGCACCAGTGCCAACCCAATGATTGGTGCAGCCAGCACACCCCAGCCGCCAAACTTTACAACCTGATTTACCAGTCGGTTGTTAGGCAGCACCCACGTCTTGTTTGGAAAGTACCATTAGGCAGAGACACATATTGTAGATGGTCAAAGCAAGCTGTTGGAAGTTGAACAGAAGAATGAGCAGGTTCAGTCTTTTTCTTTTATTTTTTCATTGTGATGGCCCACACCTGGAAAAACAGGAGCAAAATTCTTCACATTTTAATTGCCAGCAGCCAAAATCTATAACTCAGAAAGCCAAGAAAGCAAAAAAAAAGAACAAAATAAAAAAAAACATGAGGTCCTCAAACAGTAAAACTACTGACTGCCTCCTCCTCTGACTCTTTTTTTTTTTTTAATTGTTTCCATCTCGTGCTTCTCACCTAATTTTAATTGTGGCCGACCTGGTTCTCCTTTTTTGCACGGCTAACAATCTCCATGCCACGATCTGATCAAAAGTTCAGAGTCAGCCCAATCAAGATCTAATCACCACTTGTTCTCCAAATAACTTCTCTGTGTGCCAAGGGAACAGTACAGGGAGACGAGGAGAATGAGTAAGAGGTGTGCTAGGCGGTTGGGCAGGGTGGGGGTCAACCCTGGGACAATCTGTTGTTATGGAAAAAGAGGCCCAGGTGCTTTGTGTTACTACATTATGCAAAATGACTAGAATTGCACGGTGTGGTCTTGAACTAACTAGTGGGCTCTCAGGAAATCTGCCAAGAACAAAAATGTAAGCAAAGGCAGGTGAGTGAGGTCCTAAAATACCAAACATTTAATCCTGCCTTCCCCAGTAGCTTTACACTACAGATAAACAGAATTAGCACTAGCTTCCAATTTTAGTTATGTTTCAGTACGATATTCAATAAAAACATAAGCATTAAACATTTATCATACTAAAGAACAGCTCTGCATTTTTGTTTTAGGTGACTTGTTCTAAATCTGGATGGATGGGTGGGTGGATGGATTGATGGATAGAATAATGGTCAGGCTGCTGCTGCTGGAAGTGGTTGCAGGTATGTGGAAAACATCTAGAAACGGTCAGCCAGAGAATGGTAAAACACAGCTTGTCAGCATAACATTTTGGAATGTTATATTTTTTCCTAAAAAGGGAATAATCATCCAAAGCATCATGAGCAAAATTCAGTGTTTAATCCAAGTCGAGTGTTGTTCCCACCTCCGATCTTTTTTGCCTGCTTTGCTTAATGTGTCTTTTTACCTTTAACCCTGTCAGCGGGGTCAAGTTGTAAATCATTTAGGGTAGAAAAAAAATAATGACGCTTAACCTCTGAAAAGAAGTATGGCAGCCACAGGAATGCCCCAACTAAACAACTCCCACAGCTACAGCTTCAAGCTGAGTGGAAGCATCTGCTATTCCTGGAACCAGAACTCGGAGAGCTCCACTCTTTATGCACAAACATTTTCCTGCTCTCTCCTTTTCTTACTTTTAAATTTGCGCAGGTTTTTCTTCCTTCCTTTGTTGTCTTTAGTTGAACTCTTTCGTGTCACCTCTCTATGTAGTCTTTATATTCCTCTGATCTCAACTGTTCTATATTATAATAATTTCTCCTCTGCTTCAGAAAAGCTGATATATTCAGTCCACTGGCCAGGCTGCGAAGAGAACTTTGCCTTTTCCCTTTCCCGAACATTGATCTAAAAACAAGGGTGAGCGGACAGGCTAATTTAGCCAGAGGCTTGTTTTTTAAATTATTTATTCTCCCATTATCGTGTACATGACACATACATAGACCGTTTAGAGGCAAAGAACACATTCTTTTGAATTTTGCAGTGAAGCTAACTCTGAATAGCTTCTCTTTTCCTGGGTTAAATAAAAGAATTTTGATCATATACGGTAAATAGTATTCAGACAAAAACATCTGTTGAGTAAAAATAGATTTTAGGGTTATTTGGTTGAATTTTACCCCGGTTTGCCATTAGGAAACATAAATTCATTCTTAATCACTTTTTCAACAGTCTGTGTCTTTTCTGGGTTTATAACGTCTTAGTCCAGTTGAGGGGTCGTGTCGTCGTGAAGTGAGTTCTTTGATAGATTTGAAAAGCAAAGTCTGCAATCATAGAGTCTCTAGTCTTTTCTTCTCTGTGCAGTCTTTTTTTTTATCACCATTTCATTCCACTGACTTTTCCACTTGAACAAGTGTCCACATGTACAGCCGCAGAAATAAGACGTGTTCATTAGTGCATGGCAGGCACTGTATGGCATGTGGGTTTCGCAGGTTGGAAGGAAAAGCAAGATATTCAGCACGACTGGTTTGGTGAAGCTCACAATGTGGATCAGACCTAAAGAGATGCATTCTAGAACCCGTTTGGCTCTCCCTGGGGGGTTGGGGGGCTCAGACTGACAGAACAGTTGGGTGGGTGCATTCATCTAGACTACAAATGCTTTCCAGTACTTGCCAACCTGCCTCCAGCCTGTTCTCCTCACTTGATTCTACAACCAGCTGTAAAACAAGTGGTACTGTGGTCACTTTCGTGAACAAAGGTCACTGGTTCAATTCTGGACCCTTGGGTAATACAGACTGTCCTTGAGCAAGACATTGAACCCTAAAACGGGTCCTGTGCTGAGTTTAAAATGTATGATTGTATATTATATCTGATTTCTAATTGGTTATTCTGCCGTCACGGTATGAAGTATGAGGTGGGTGTGAAGGGGGATACACACTCATAATGTAGAAGTATTTGAGTGGTTAAAGAGGACTACAAAAGCCTTATAAACACATTCAGTTACCATCTTATTAAGAAGTACTTTTTTATCAATGGAAAGCAATCATACTGTGCCTGTCAAGTCTAACTTGATTTAAAATAACTTCATGTAAGCATGGACGGCAGGCAAATGGTGGCACTAAATTCACTCAGACTGTACATAAAATCAGGTGGGGGGGGTTAGAGTTAAAGGTGGCGCTGCATTTGCACTTACTGAAAATGTCATAGTGACTGGTGCAGTTTCAGTGCAATGATGTAGAAAAAGGCCATTATCAGCCAGTTGTCAGCTCCGTATCCCAGAGGTCAAGTGAGGGAGTTAGCGATATGAGAGCTGTGAGAACAACTGTCCCGTTCCCCAGGAGGTGCCTGTGGATTTTGTTCTGTTCACAGGATGCCTCTACTTTCTATTTATTTCTTTAGATAATTTTTACATTTCACTGCTGTCTATCTGTATTTCCGTCTGTCTGTCTTTTTTATTTTCCACTTTAAATTTTGTAGTGTTTGTCTTTTTTTCATCTTTGAAATCAAGTATAAAGCCGTTCTGTTTCTTTTTTTCTCTCAGCTGCGTTGTCTCTGTGCGTCTCTGCTGCGACACCTGTCTCTTGAACGAGCATCAAAGACACAGATCCTACCAAACACAAATAGAAAACAGCAGGTTCTTTTTGGTTTTTGTTGAATTTTTACTGTTTGCTATTGTAGTACTACTGATTATTAAACATAAATATGTTCTGCACAATATAGTGTTCCATTCACACCTGCCTCACCCCCATCTCTATGCACTAGTTCCATTTGTTCTCAGCACACCTGAAGATGCTTTGTTTGCAGCTTCAGTCCCACAGCTGCACACAGCAAATGTAGCCTGAATATATATACTCACTGCTTTTATTAAACTGAATGACCCAAATATATACAATATTTTTGTCACCTGTATTCCATTCATCTACTATCTGTACCTGTTTAGCCACCCTCGTCTGCATTCATAAATGGATACGTGTGTGTATATTCATACTTAAAACCATGACCACACTGCTAAAAGTACTTTTACAGATGTTTAGGGGGGGTTCTATACACAGAGGACAGCATCTAAGCTTCTGGGTGGCCCTTTTGTTGCTTCCTTTTGTGCCAGTAACACCACAATCAGAGCTGGAGTTCTGGTCAGCTCTATGTCTGCCCACAAACAGCAAAGAGCCACTTTTCTCTCCCAGCTCCATTGATGGAAGTGGACTGTTTCACAGTTTGAAGAAAAAAAAAAAAAAAAAGAAAGCAAAGCTGTGCTGGGATGGTTTACACATAATAAGATACCTTCTGGAAACATAGAGCTTAAAGTCTCAGGAGTACTTTCTGAGCTGGCGGGTGTCAAACAGTTTGCATGTTTTACATTTGCCAAAATTTGTGCATTTCCCTCCACATAAAACAGCCCATAAACCCTGTATTTTTATAGGCTGATTCATTTTTGACGTTGTCTTTTTTCAGGGTTGATCAGAATTTGGATGGGATTCCTATTACAGGTGAATAACCAAAGCAAAAGTAGACGGGAGGATACAGTATGGAAAACAGAAACCCCGAGGATGGTGAAAAGACTTTAAAAAGGAAAGAGACAGAGGGAGCAGGAGAAAGATGATATGTGAAAAAGAGGGAGGGCTGAGGGCCAGTGGAGTCAGAGATAAGAGGCTGCAAGAGTGATTGAAATAGGATTAGTGGTGACGGGCTCTGCATCCGGGCCACACCATCACAGTGTTAAACCTGTGCTTCACAGGGACTGCCTCTGTCACATCAAAGCTTCCTCAGGCCTGGCTGGAAGAGAGGTGAAGGCGCTGCCAGGAGGACATCCACGCATGCACCCACGCATGCACCCACACATGCTGTTCACATTCTCTATCCAGTACTGCTACGTTAATACATCTCCATTATGGGCAAAAAGCTGGCTCCTTCCACCTTGCTTTTTATCTTACTGCAGTGTGATTTCGGTGTGTATTTGGAGCACAAATGCATTGATGAGCCATCTTTAACATTTAATGAGGCAACCACTGATGAGTTGGCATCGGAAAGCTACTGTCTTGTGTCTCCCCCAGAGTGCAAACAAAGTTTTAATGGGAACGTTCCCCCATTTGTGCCAAAAAGCACGAAACTGTAACAGCTTGCCAGACTGAAAGCATGCATTATTTTTCAATGAAGTGTGGCACTAAGGTCGACACCTGAGCAAATAAGTATTAGCTTCTGGGAGAGTTTTGACCACAGTCTACATCAGTCCAGCATCTTATGATTCACGGTATTTCTTCATTTAAATATTTCATTTTATTTTAATTTCTTGTCCACTGTGTAACTATCCAGGAAAACCTCTAAATGGAATTGCTATTTACCATTTTTGTATATTTTAATTATTAATGGCTCTAAATGAAGATCAATTATTGTCATTTTTAGACACACTGCAGAGGTTTACCCACCTCTGCATGTTCTCTAATCAAATGAAGACTCTCATTGCATTCATTTTGTGCGCACTCGTGTTCGAGGGTCTCACTGTGATCCAACACCGCATGGTATTCCCGGTCCTGTTGCACGCAAGGCGGATCCCTATAGCTAAAATAGTCCCCTATCGCCGAAAAGGCTACAATTCTGATTGGTGAATGCCATTTCTCGTTGTGCATCTGTGTGTGCTTGTGTATATTTGAGTGTGAGCCGGTAGTTTTTGTCTCAGAGCTCATCAGTTCATATCCACCACCCACCCCACCGCGGCGTGGAGTAAATAGAGTCTCCGCCACTCGTTGAGAAATGGCACAATTATCCCATGCTGGTGAAATATGGGCTGGAATGCATCGCTGCTTCTTCCCTACAGAATGTGTGTGTGTTCTGCCAGCAAAGTAAGGACACTTTGGGGAAGAGAGGACATTTTGGCTGGTCTTCATAACTTCAAAGGTCTGTTGAAGGTCTGACAGTTTAGACTTAGTTTTAAGGTTAGGATTAGAGTTAGGTTTAGGACAGGGTAAAGCAGAGGCTAATGCATTACATCTATGTGTGTGTGCGTATGTGTGTATGTGTGTGTGAGAGAGAGAGAGCAAGCAAGAGCCTAGCTGTCTTTCTAGTCACTCTTTGTAATGTGCATACAAAGGCAATTGTTCCATTATGTTACAAACAGACATGCTCTATATATCCAAATATAGCACATAAATCTACATGTATATATGAGGACACTGTTTCACATATGCTACAGATACATTCAGTAAATAGAGACATGCAGCTCACTTTCCCTATTGTACTCAGAGCACTTTTAGCTTTTTTTAAATTTTGTTTTATCTACGACACACGTGATTTCTTACAGCAGGTGCAGCTGCCATCAGCACTGCCATCAGATTTCATTTTCCAGAAACAAACATTCAAGTATACACACGTAAACATGTATACTGTCTCTTACTGTTACTCATCATTGCATCATGAACAGGAAAGTTAAAGTTAAAATGATTACTTACGACTTAGAACTTTATAAAATATTACAATTTGCCAATAATGTGCAATATTATTGATTAGTGAAGAATTATGTCTTTTCATAGGGTTATTGTAAAGTAAATTATCAGAAGGTCATCTCAAGTACATCAGTTAACTTTTTACAGAGTCCATCTTGCTTTTTTGCTTAAAGACCTTTTAGAAATATTTAGTGAGTCTCCTAAATGTCAGAGGACTAAACATTCATTTGAAGTCCCCCCGTAAACATAATACTATTAACCTCAAGTGATTTACCTTCCCAGTGGCTTTTGGCATTTGTGCCATTTTGCAAATTGCCAGCTGAAAATAAAAGTCAGAGGGGACAAAAAATAGCTTTTTTTTTTTTTTACTGTATGACAATTGTCCTGAATTGTCCCACTAACCAAAGGCCCTGTCAAGACAAACATTAAGTGCCATTTCTCTGTTGTTACAGGTATGGAAAAATAGTGTCAACTAAGGCTATACTGGATAAAAACACCAACCAGTGCAAAGGTAAGTAATTTGAGTGTTTTCAATTCTCTGTTTTTTAGTTTAAAAAAAAAAAAAAAAGAAGCTAGGATACTGTCTGGTGCAGAACTTCCAAACATTTTTTAGACTTGGAAAAAGGAAGCGTTGTGCTGGAAACCAGTGATTAACTGAACCGTTGGCATTTACCTACTGGAAAGCTTTGGGTAAACTGTTCACTGTTTGACGCTGCGGTTCCACTTCAGAGGATAACCAGACCAAAACCTGCTGTTTGAGGCCCTCCCAGTCATTTCTGCAATTTCCTGTTTTCTTCTGCCGAATGCAGTCGTGTTTCTGTAAATGCTCCATTAGTGTCCAGGCAATAAATGCATCACACACACCCACCCATGAACACACACACACACAGACACACACACACAGACACACACACACAAACACACACACACACACACACACACACACACACACACACACACACACACACACACACACACACACACACACACACACACACACACACACACAGACATAGTGATATTAGTGAGCCATTTGGAATTGTTTCTGGAGCCAATCACACTTTGCACCCATAAATGCTTGAACATACACATACTGGACCAATTAAAGGGCTAATAGGCTAGTTGGGGATAGATAAACCTTAATTACTATCATTGTTATGCTCACCTTCCTGGGGTCTTCCCTTCACTTTCATTGAACAATGGTTTTTCCTGTAAATGGGCATTTTGCAAGCTTTTGCTTTGCTGCCTCGCACTTAGCCTCGACGTGAATGGTAAGAACACTGAAAAGAACGAGTGGATGGAGAGACAAGAGGGAGAGATTAGTGTGCTGGTTTCCCTGAGGTGTCTGGCAGCACTGTTTAAGACCCATTGAAGTTCCATCAATACTTTTAATTGCTTTTTGTGGTTTTCCTGTCTCTACCGTGTGGCCTTTCATGGCAAAACTGTCTTTTTAACTCTACTCCGGTCGTGAGTTTATCCTGCCAGGCCAGCTAGGGGTAGAAACAAATCTCCATATTTTCACAGAAAAGAAAATAGGTGTGATACTCTTGACAGTCCAGGTTTTTAAAGTCCTGTGTACTACTGAAGGACAAAATGCATGGTGGTAGAATCTATGTATCAAAAGTTTAGCGAGCATAGCTCATTGAATCAAAACACACACAATAATGTCACTAGCCTGAAATACAGCACAGTGAAGATGCTAAAAAGCAAATATAAGTAGACATATTTAATGAGTGGAAGGATAAGCAAGCATTGCATGCAGAAAGAGAGAAGAAAAGGAACAGAGGGCATGACCAGTTCACTCAAAGAGAAGAAGAGCTGCGCATCTCTGTCTGCAGATATCTGAATATCACCTCAAACATGAAACAGAAAAGAGCCAAGCAGATGTATAGATCCACACCCTGCACCTTTTCATCTGGTACCAAAGGAAAATCGGCCTGATCTAGTTACACATTGTTTCCACTCATCTGACCATGTGACCCTCACACTTGTCTAAATGTCAGCGCAGCCGCATGCGGCCGTGCGCCGCCGTCACATGGCGAACATCTCTCTTCCACATCTCCACCTCGTCTCACCCCTCTGCTGCCACTGGTGTTCAGCTGAGCACCGTAAACAAAACAACATGAACAAAACAGGACAGAGAGGAGGTCAGCACCAGTCATCTGCAGATTGACTATCAACAAAAGACGAGTGGAACATGCTTTAAAGTTACCTTAAACTTGTGGATTAGGGTTGACCAAATACACTGAAAAATCTATTCTCATGAATTTTAATTGCATGGTGGAAGTATATCCTGCTGCACTCTATATTGTTTCTAATAAATATTATATACAGTGCTGACAGGATATGATTTATTTCACCAAATGGGTAATACATTTGTTCTATCAATATAGTAAGGGACATAGCTTTAAATAGCCTAAACCATAGACTAATCTAACAACAATAAAATAAACTTTATTTCACAGCATGATAAATATTGAAGAATAAACAATATGAAAAATAGACATTAAACATACAAAAGCTCAAGTTTATAACCAGTATAACTTTTTATTTACGTTCTACCCTTGTCTGGTTTCTGTTGGGCCAAATTAATTTGTACATTCACTCGTTTACAAAAGTGATAAATCTCTTAAAGCCAAACCCAGTTCTTTGCACTGAGTTGTTCATGTATTTGCACAGTTTTGCATTAAAGCAAATCCATAAACAAAATGTAAAAAAAGTCACAATTCATAAATGAGTCTTTTCTTCTTTTAATGTGAGAGAGATTGCAGAATACTACATCATGGAGAGATGGAAGAGCAAGTGTGGGATGGTGGCTGCAAAAGCAGAAAAGGCTCGGCGTTGATGCCTTCTGTGGGTCAGGTGTGAGTAGTGTCTGCTTTAGTGTCCGTATAAACATTGGACAGTGCAGGTATAGCGCCCACGCTCAAACATAAACACCCATTGCTTCCCACTTTCACCTATACATTTACAGTCGGTAGACAAGTGCCGCAAAGCCTTGTTTCACGGACTTCACCACGAAACCGGCATTATGAGACCGTGTAGTGCACCTCTCCCACACACTCCGGCAGACACAAAGGCTAATCGTGGCTCCATAAGCACTCCCTATCCATCTGCCTGAGGGGCTTCAGGCTTTGCAGCTGATCTATCAATCGCCTTTCTAACATCACAGCACAGGCGCCTGGCCGCCTGTTCCAGCCTCTCGTCCAGCACACAGGCCTTTCGATGAGTCTCACTCTCTTTCCAGCACTGACTCACTCACTCCCTCATCCTTACCCAATCACACACACACACACACACAACACAGAGAAAGGCTTCCAGGCAAACAGACTCAGATCTTTTGTTAAGACTACAATAACGCATGCCAAAAGATACACA
This sequence comes from Tetraodon nigroviridis, assembly GCA_000180735.1. Classification (NCBI taxonomy): domain Eukaryota; kingdom Metazoa; phylum Chordata; class Actinopteri; order Tetraodontiformes; family Tetraodontidae; genus Tetraodon; species Tetraodon nigroviridis. The sequence continues at coordinate 54,186 of CAAE01014777.1, forward strand.
TTTTTGGATGTTGCCTAGTTTGAAGCAAAATGGGAGCAGGAAGTCATGAAGGGGCTTGAGGGCAGTTGATGGTTTGGTAAGCGGAGGCATTCAGCTCTTCATCTCTCTTCTTCTCTCTCATTTTCTACACTCCCTCCCTCTTTGTCTCCTGGTCTTCTTCACGTATCACACTGCACTTTCACATTTACTATAAAAACACAGTGGTGATTTGGGGTTTCCATCACAGATGCGGTGGAGGATTGAGGGTGGCAGAGGGAGAGAGAAAAGGAATTGACTGTGATAACCCCAAAACTGCTCATTTGCCATCTATGCCCACAAGGGCCTCTTAAAAGGCAGCGGCAGTATTTGAAAAAATGCAGTACTGATCGAATGGAGACATTTTATTTTTTTCCTGCCAGTGCCTGGAGCCAGAGGAAATGACCTCACCCCTTTGAAGGACCTCTGTTTCCTCCTCAGCTATAGGGGAGATAAGTCTGTGCAGCAATTCACTGACGTGAGAGATTCTCTGTTGTCGTGATGGACCACCACTGTGAATTTTGGGAGATAAATGAGATGGAAAGATGGTCTGTTGTAACCATGTGAGAAACACTCATTCTTTATCTCTTGATATATCTCTTTATCTGCTTGATATCTCTCTGTTTTGTGTGAGAATTTCTTAAATTTAAAAGCATATTTCCTTTATCCATAATAATACTGAAATTCTTTGGCCATGCTACATATGCAGCCACATGGTGCAATTGAAAGCCTAAACCCTGTTCCAGCCACCGGGTCTATCTAATAATGAAATATGGGCAATGTTACATAAAAAAAAACAGATTTATTGCCACATCAAAGGCTGACTAGAGTATCGCATGACTCCAAATAAAGGCTATTGATGAATGAAGTGGTGTTCTCCATACTGGCCTGTTTTTCATTGTTATGTGCGTGCATGTCTATGAATTTGGGTGAGATGGGAGCAGAGGGCTTGAGGGAAAACACAGCCTTTTGTGTCTGTTATTGGTTTCTCATTAGTGGGCTGACAAATAAACATTTGTCCATGCTGTGCATAATGCCGGTAAAATTGGAGATTCTCTTTGACACCCCCTTTGCCCTTTTGAAAGTGAAATACGTGAAGATGAGAATCTCGAGCGTGGCGAGCAACTGGCCTTTTCCGAATACCTGTGCTTCCTCAGTGCTATACCAGGCAAAGGAGAGATTGGCTGAGAGACAATGAGAGAGAAAGAATTTCCTGCTAGCACCGCACATTAATGACTCTAATTAGCAATAGCTAAGAGATAATCACATTGGTTTGGGCAGAATCAGCCTACAAATTCTCACTAGAGAACACCCAGTGTTACCACTCAGCAACCATGTTTACATATGCGCCCCCCTCTATCCCATCCAATTGGGGAAAACACAATAAAACTATGACCTTTTGGATGAACTTTGATCTGTTTAAAATGCCTTATGCATTGTATTGTGTGTGTATTGTGCAGTGTTAGAATAGGGTCTCTTTGTGCTCCGTATATGTGTGGTGGGTACTGGTCCCAGTTAGGGCTGCACCATATGGACAAGAGTTATTATCTTAATATTTATGCTCATTATCGCAATGTGGATAAAAAAAATAACAAGCATTGTATGATATTTTATATTCTAGAATAAAACACAGTGAATGATTGATTATTGATTTTATTTTTTTTTTTAAGCCAATAACTATCAAATGGGCTAAATATAGACAATATTGCCCCAAACTGCCAAAGAATTATTACATTGTTTTTTGTTGTTACAATATTGTTGCTGGGTTCAAGTATAGGCAGAAACATTAAGTATTGATATAATTTCCTATGAATGCCTAGTGACTCTAAGTTGTCACATTTTTACCCTGCTCCGTCTGCTCGTTTATTTCCCACGCCTGGGAGTTTTGCTTCTTGTCTTCTTCCTTGAGAATAACGTCGCAGGTCAGGGGTGTTTTCCATGTCATCTCTTATCCTGGACCCTAAACAGCACCACTGGGCCACCGCAGAGAAATGACCTTCCACTGGCTTACCAAGGCTCTTTCCCCCTTTCACGTTTTCTGACTAATGATCTTCCCCTTGATTAGTTAAGGAAGGCATAAATCATAACTGCACAGGAAAGGAAGGGTAGCTGGGGGCAGCCTGGCTGTTCCTAATGAGTGAGTTACAGATGCAGGACAAAGAAAATAGGAATTAGAGAAGGGAGACCTCCAGTCTTTGTCTAGCTTTTTTTGTCTATTACCTGGAGATTTGTGTCAGATGTATTCTCATTGATTGAACCCCAGTGTGTGTTCTAACATCTCATCACATTGTGTCCCTTTTGAGGTCCGGGACATGATATGATTTCGTTACCTTACAAATTGAGATAAGATAAGTTGACTCCAAAGAGAATGCCACCGCAGGCATGCTATAGTTAATATTCTAGATATACTATGCAGGCGTTGGATTTTAACATGCTGCCTACGTGTGCTTACGCTGTTTGTGGCATTT
>CAAE01014777.1:126039-151992 GCA_000180735.1 Tetraodon nigroviridis
GTCCTTTATTAATGAGCTCAAGAGTTAAAAGTTTTGTTGTTTGTTGTCACTGTTTTGTTGGAATTTCTGTGACACTACAGCTGGCAATGATCTAACCTGACTGACCAGATGCTAAAAATTTCCATTGAAATTCACGTTTGAAATTCAAATCTACGCCCTGTGCAGCAGCGACATTAATTATGCGTGGATTTGTCAGCTGCAATTGGTTTCAAAGGATTGTCCCATACAGAGCAGCATTCTTAGCACTTTTCTATGAGCTCATACTCTCCATTTCTTTTGCCAGTATGTTAGCAACTGTGCTTTAATTTTATCCTGCTGCTGTTATCATTGGTCCTGTAACATCCACATGTCCACCATTTGAGTCAAAAAACCTGTCAAATACACTCATTATAGTGTTAAACCCACTGATAGATGTGTGCTACAGCAGGTTTCTAAGCCTCCTCTCACAGTTATTACAAAAAAAGAATGGATTAGCCAGCAGACCCCTGCTAGGTCCCAGAATGGATGAGAATGGGAAAAATCCCATCTCTGTGGAATTATCTAAATAACAGGCTAGCCAGTTTAATAAGTGCCAGCCTCATTAGACCTCATCAGCTCCCCCAATTAAGTCGTCGCTGTGGTGGCTGGCAGGTTGCTTGTGTGCTACGGTGACGGATAACGGCCGGTGTGAGGATGTCCTTCGCTGTGCTGCCATGTTTTTCTGACATTCTGGTGGTCAAAGAGACTGTAGGTGATTCTGGGTCAAAAGGGGCAGTCATAGCTGACTGGATCAGGCTCCGGTGTTGACTAACGCATCGGCAGAAAAGAACAGCGTGTCCGGCTCGTGACACAATCCATCTCTGTTGCTTCTGGCTACATCATGTGCTCTGTGAGTTTTGCCAAGCAATAATCTAGTTGGTTCTGCAGAGTTTGCAAACATATTAAAATGGGTAATTGACTGCATTGTAATTACATTCACACTGATTATTTGAAAGATGAAATGTAAACTCCTAACAAGGCACACTGCTGAATTACCTAATATTCATTGTCATTCATCAGTTCAAATTGATTTTTTTTCCACATTCTTTGCGAGTTGATGTCATGTAAACACTAGGTAAATATAAAGCAATTAAACACTAATTAAGATAATAAACCCAACTAAGGCTGCAACACTTTGCAGCCTTAGTTGCACAAATTCTGCTACACATATGACACAAAGACCTGTGTTTCAGCTGTCAAAAACATTTTAGACATTGTTCAGCTCTCTTTCAAAGCATTACCATCACTGCACTTGCGTTAGAGCAAGCTCCTCATATTGATGTCAAACTATCTTCCTTACCGTATTACCTCCCCAGGGTCAAGATGTGGGGTAAAATAAATAAATAAAACCGCTATTTTTCTTTTACTGGACCCCATTTATGCTGACTAAAGGAAAAACTAGACCTTGTATCACTTCTGAGAAGTTTAGGCAAGACCTGTTTAGAGAAGTTTGACCACAGGTCGGCTGTTTGTTCTGATTATAAGCTCCGATTTCTCTCAGCAGGGATAAGGCAGCTTCTGGTGTGCATCCATGCACTGTTGAAGACACTTTGAAAACTGTAAAGCGTTCAGTTACTAATAGGAACTATTTAGGTGCTACACTACATCAAGAAATGGCAAGAGCATTTTATCTAGATCATTATTGTTTTTCCACCACAGTTTATAGCCAGGTAGGATGACGATGACACACAGCAGGAGCTTGGTTTGCTTGCCTTGTTTTCTTCATTTTAATCAGACTTGATGGAAATTTACCTCAATCTTTTGAAGTAGAACGTTGAACCACTCTTATAAATATACTGCGTATAGCATGTGGCGTCGAAACCTTGTAAACAGTCGCCAGCTGTGTGGTTTTTACATATCATGAACAGGGTTAGCGAGATGAAAACAGTCAATACAACAGCCAGAGCCTGTTACCTTGACAATAGTTAAGATCCTTAGTGTACACAAAAACATGTTTAATGGGAATAGGGGGGAAAGTTAGCATTATTTCCATTTCTGAATGTTTGAATATCAAGACCGCTGCTGTACTGGTTATAGGTCAATTGTTCCCAAGCTGTCTAGACCAGATTATCATCCTTTTTAACCGCTCTATTACCATTTAGTTGGAGATCAAGTATGTTATTAGACACGTTATTAAAAAGGGAGGGTTTTTTGGGTGGGATTCTAATCACCACAGATGTCTGACTCAGGTCATCCAATCAAACTGTTGTTCTAAAAACACATGTTGCCTGTTGACGTGGTGTGGGAGGTTACATCAGTTCACCCGACCGCATCAGGTTTAATTTAGGATTTCAAAGAGATTTTGTGTAAATACAGAATAAAAGGATTAAAAAAGAATCCATGTGGCATTGATCATTGTTGCTGAGTAGAAGCAAACCAAAGAGTAATAGTGACGATAGAGTAATAGTGATGATAGAACCCTAACCCTAACCCTAACCCTAGCCACAAGCTAACTAACACAGAATAATTGGAATACGAGTAACAAGCTGTTTAATAAAGAAGCGTTTTAATATTATAAAAAAGGACTGTTTTTTTGTGTGTCCTCTCTCCACCAGTGGAAGGCACCTTTCAGCACAGCTTTAATTACAGCATCTGCAGCTTTGCTTGGCTCAGACTGGCTGGTCTCTATGCAGCCAATCGAATCCGCTCTCACGCCACTGCCCTCCTCTGCCAGAGCCATCTGATCCCCAATCAGCCCTAGTGCGGCTGCTCATTGATCCCCAATCAGTTACAGTAAAGGGGAACGTGGTGGAACCCTCTTTGCACCCCAACCCCCAGTCTCTTCACCCCATTTAGTCGGGTGCCTGGTGCCTCCAATGATCATTAATCAGCGTCACTGGCAGCATTGATTGTCAATCACTCCCAGTGGCATTATTGATCTGTGCGTCCCCTCGTCCACAGTGTTGTCCTCTGCTCTCGGGCAACATTTCAGCCAGGCTGTGGCATATTGATCGCCCCCAGATACAGTATTGAGGTCTCTTTATTGATAATTCATTTATAGTGCTGTAATTTCATTTTCTTTCCTGTCCATGCTGTTGTTACTGGAACCCTCTGCGCTTGAAACCTAGTTAACAAACGTATAGCCTTTTGTGTACGTGCCACGATAGTGTAATTGACTGGGGGATGAGGGCGTGGGGCGGTCCCTGTTTTTGCTTCTGTTTTCATGCTGTCATTCAAAATTCATTATCAATTTGTACTTGGTGGGAGCATGAAAACTGCATAAACCAACCCTAACCCAGAATATATATATGCATGAAAGTTCAGAACTGATTTCTTTCAGTCTAGTGTCACGTATATACACAGTGATCCATGCTGGAGGTGTGGTGGATGGGCAGTTGTGTTGAATTACAAAGCCCATCTGTATGACTCATCTCTATAGATAGTTTTCACGGGTCACTGGAGGCGTTGGCAGTGTTATAATACTGCACTAACAGGAACAGAGTCTGCCCACACAGGCAGTGACAAAGGCAAAGACAGCACAGGTCAACCCCCAAAAGCAAAGTACAGCTAGCCGCTTCAAGCTTTACTACCACAACCTAAACTGAACATCTTCACGCTGAAACAACAAAGATGGTAACTTTTTGCAACATAACATAACTGTACTTACAGTGTGGCTGTACTTGATTGCGGTGCCAGCCAGCTGTGCAAAATGGCCGCTGATACTAAACTCAGTCCTCAGCAGCATAAGTTGGTTCGGCATTAGGAAGATCTATAGCTGCCACTTTTAAAAAATGCAGCTAACATTTAGCAGGCGGCACTAATGATGCAGTTTGAAATGAATGTGGTGGAGATCAGTAGTAGATGGCATTTTGTTGACTAAGCATAAAGCACCCTTCCATTTTCATCTGTGGTATTTTTATCTGTTTACTTGACATGGAAACATCGTTGCCAGGAATGACCAGTTAAAATGAAGTTCTCCTTAACTGGAACATCAGACAGTGTCTCGCCGGAGTTGACTTGCTGACTTTTGAGCATTTTTCTTGCAACCACAGGCTGAAGAAGCACGTTCAGTCAGATCTCACAGCCCAAACAAAAACTGCAGAATTTTGATATGCATAGTCTTACAAATAGATAGAATAGATGAGTCGAGAGGAGGCCAGACGGAAGATAACCATGTCTGAGAGAGATGCAATTGAGGGAGACAGAGAGAGTGAGAGATGGATTAGCATGTCAGAGACTCCCTGCATAACATTACTCTTGTTAAGTGTGCAATAGCTCATCGATCAGGCTTCTACTACCTGCATCCAGGGCTCTTCCCTTCCTGTAATCCATAATATGATCTCAGGGCTGAAATGCTGCGGTGCTACAGGAGCCCTCTATGAGCCTGTCCAACCTGGGGCTGATCAATACTTTCCCCATACTAATCTTATACTCTGAGCTGCAGGGTTAAAGGCTGGAAGTCGACTGTGGATGTCTTTTTTTTTTCGGAGTCTCTTTGTCTCTTGCTGTCACTCCCTCTGTCTTTCTGTCTCTCTATGACACAGTATCTGTCTTTCCATCTAGATTCCTCCTCTCTTTGTCTCACTCTCTGCAGCGCTCTCCTCTCAGTGCCCGTTCCATTTATCAGTACATGTCATTGAGCCATGTGTGCTGTCCCTGTCAGCAAAACGGCTGGTAGACTGTCTTCATTTCCACGCTGAGGGATACGAGGACAGTGTGGCAGTTGTGAGAGTTATCGACTGGGATCTGTCAAAGCCTCCCCCTTTGGGAAGTTACTACTGTCTGTCTTCCTGTTTGGTGGCCACGCTGATCTTGTCCGGTTGGACTAAGATGTGACACACTGTGCGGTCAAATACCCCCAAATTTTGAATTTTAGTTTATTGTAGATGTCTGTGTAGGTTCTCAGTCATCCAGGTCATAGTTCTCCAAAAAAAGATTTTGTGTTCATTTGGACTTTTCCATTTTCTTTTTGGAAAACGTTTCGCCTTCTATCCAAAAGGCTTCATCAGTTCTGACCATGTTGGAGCAGAGCTCGAAGATATAGCCCTTGTGGTCCATTGGCATGCTAATGTCAACTGAGCATCTTTACATTAGTATGCCAATGGTCTAAATGGATGTCTAGGGGGTCGTTAGCAGGGTTGTTGGCAGGGTCGTTGACCTGTTTTTTTATTGTATAATTATATGTTGCTTGAATTTTCTATCATTTTTTAAATGATTTTTACACATCCCAAATCTCTAAGTTTTACCTTTTTCTTGTAAATATTTTCTCACCTTTCTCAGATATTTATAAATAAATAAATCGCGAATAACAACAGGTTGAAAAATGGTGAAAATGATCATTTTATAAAAGATATGGAAATATAGAATTAAATAATGAATTAACTGCAAACTATTCATCATTTTTTCCACTTCTAGACCTCCAAGTATCTGTCACTTTTTCTATTAAACACCAATAATATTAAGTAATATTGTGTATATGCTTACAAACAACCATGCAAAGAAGTGCTAAAAGATGATCAGTCCACTGAAAGCTAGCCCCAAACCTCTGGGTATTTTAACCACCAGTATCTCTTTTTTTCTGTTCTTTTCTTGGAAAGCTTCCTTTTGCTGAAGACACTTACAATGGCATGTTTTAGTTCAAGTGGCTGAGCAGCTCCCTGTGTTTAGGGCTTTGCACACATTGAGAAAAGTAGAGCCAACCCAGTTTGACTCCAAGCCACTGTGTAAAACCACTTTTGTAACAGCCTTCAGGTGAAAAGGGAAGTCTTCGACTGAAGAAAACCCCTTTATCCAACACTAGTGCAGCTTATGGGCATTTCCTGGCTGACAGATGCACTCTGTGAGTATGACTAGTGTGCAAATAAATGTCGTACTGGCTCTGCTAAATTTTAAAGCATGTGATAATTCATATGTAAAGATTAATATGTTATGCGGCCACCAATCCAGGAATGTCTACATGCTCTCTCTGAGGAAAGATAGAAAAGAATTATTGAGGTCTGACTTTGTCATGCTAGTCTTTTTCCTCCAGAGGCTTGCCCATGCCAATCGTGAATAAAAGCATTAATTACTTATGTACACAGCGGGGCTAACAAATGAAATATGCAACAAGCCTTCATTTAAATGTCTATTGTTGTTTTAATGTCCCATACAGAAGTACAGCTGCATACACTTATTGGTTCATTTGCCGTGTTGATGATGGATCTTTTGATGTGCAGAAAGCCATGACTATCTCTTTGGAGCCACACACACACACACACAGCCCGGACGATGATTGAGCCCAGGCTGTGATCGAATTAGGCAATAGTAACAAAGACATCTCTCACCAAACTGTCTCCCAGCTTTTGTGGAGACGCTCACTCGCAGGCATGTGTGCAATCATATCTTTATTCAGCTCTAATTAAAGCATTTACTGGTTCCTGCAGAAAGCCATATAAAAAAAAACAGTTCAAGAGTTTCCAGAGTCTTGTTAGCGCCAGGAGTCTGTGACCTAAAGACGCAACATCAGCGAGCTAATATGTGCACCCAGTGGCCTAATTTGTTCTTGGCTGGGTCAGTGATGACGGTGTGTGGTGAGAAGTCTAAAAAAAGGCTTTCAAGCTGGCAGTCATTTGTTTTGTTTGTGTTTACTGTTTTAGATCAGTGTTAAGGGCAGAAGGAGCGTGTGTCTGTGTGTGGCAGGGCTAGGGGAATGTCAGGCTGTGATCACAGGGTGGATGGGGCGATGTGAGGCTGTTGATCTTGGGCTAGAGTCTTAAACAAATTGGCCATTTCGCTGTGGGAAATGGGGAGATAGTCACAGGGGTAACGTCAGCATGCTTGGTGTCAGATTCTCCGAATATCCCAAATAGCTAATTATCTCCCCAAGTGCCAAGAGAAGTTTGGAGTTTTTTGGGGTTTTTTTTTTTGCTTTTGTCCAGCAGCTTTTCCCTTGCTTTTCTTTCCAGGCAAAAGTTTCCAGAGCTGACTCTAGCCAATTTGGTCACCGCATAGCAGTTCAAAAATACAATGTCCACTGGGCCACATCCCTTCATTTACATCTTTAGGCAGCTCTAAAACAGCAAAAAGATTCCGTTGAAAAGTACATTGGCATTGGGTAATAGGAAAGAACTGCTAAATCATTATGGCACCTCATTAAACTGCAAAATACTCTTTGAAAAGCTTTTAAGACAACTTCATACATCGTGTTGTTGTCACTGCTTTATCAATTGTGACAGCAGCCCTGGTAGTCATGTCATGCGTTGTACTTTGTTATCAAGTCCCAAGCACCTCTCGCATCTGGGAGAGAAGATTAGAGCATCAACACTCCTCTCAGTAGGTGTCATTTCTGACACGTTGTGATGAAAGGTCCTGTTCCTCACCTCCCGCCGACAGCCTCCGTGCCTGCCCTGTGTCGTCACAGAGTGGCCATGTCACGGGCTGCCAGGCCTGTAATGTGAATGCGATGACAGGACTGCCGTCAAGACCCTTCTGAGTCACCAGGTGCAGAACAGCAGCGGTTCTGTGTGTGTGCACAAACTGACTGGTTCTCTGTGCACTGTACTGCTTCTGACCTGTACAAGCTCTCTGGAGAACAAGTGTTTGATACTTCAGCTAGTTCTCTGTCTACATGTCTGCTTCTCCTCTAGGACAGCCACCTGCTTCTCTTATCTTTCACTCTTTCCACAGTTTTGTGTCTTGTTTTCCTCACTGGTTCTGTTCTCCTGTGTTCTTTTTGGCGCCGCCAACTGTCTCCTTTTGCCGCTCTCATCTCTGCTGCTGTCAGAGATTCCAATCTTGCTGACACAGACTGAAAAAAAGAGCCCTATGCCTTTAAACCCCATATCCTCAGCCAAGGGTAACCCCCATTTTTCTCATGAGAAAGCTCACAAAGTGCTTCTTTTTTCCCCCCCTTTTCTTTCTTGGTCTTTATTTCTTTATTCATTTTGGTCTGCTTCAGTGCTCAAGCATAAAAGGTGCACTTTCAGAACTTTACCCAGGTGTAGGTTATCACAGCATTTGAATTAACCTTTAAAATCATTTGTACAATAGGAAGAAACTGCTAAAAAGTAATACATGCACAAGCTCAATAATGAATTATAAAGCAAAGATTCTGTGATTTTGATGTTGGTTGATAAAATGGATGTGGACATTTGCTACAGAAATAGAAGCCTTAGTATGTTTGACAGCTTTCTCACCCCTTTGGTACGAATGCTTGTGGAGAAAGATATGCAATTACAAATTAAAGAAAAGATGTCTTGAGAAGTAAAGCAGAGGGGGATAAAGCTTCAGAAACAGGAATGCCTTCTAGAAATAAGCTTTGGCTGCCAGAGCATTGCTGCCTTTCTCTCTCAAAGGTATTTACAAGAGCGATTACTGTGATTATTATTTCAACAATACCCTGCAATGCTCTTTCATAAGCTGCCAGCCAAGGCCAGAGTAGGAACGGGCTGCCAGCATTGGGATTTGGGGATTTTTGTCAATTGTTAGTTGTGTCTGGAATTTTTTCTAAGCACTCCATAGGGGGGCAGAGTGGAGGACGAGATGGCCGAGAGATAGAGATGTAACGCTAATTAAAAAGAAACGCGAATGAGTTAAGAAGGGCTTACGTGTTTCTGATGGGTCACAGGATGGAGACTTCCAAACATCATTTTTTTTTTTGTTTTCTTTCCCTTTCTGCGACAGCTCCTACGGAGCCTCTGCTGTGTAAATTTGCAGACGGAGGACAGAAGAAGCGCCAGAGCCAGAGCAAGTACCCCCAGAACGGGAGACCGTGGCACAGGGAAGGCGAGGTAAGATGTGAAACCACTCACAAACTGACCCTTCTCAAAATGTGTGGGGTGCACCGATACTACATACGTCTTATCCTACAAAATGTTTTCCTGTAAATAATAGATTTAACTTTACATCAGCGCTGCAAAGTCCTTATATTCGCTTTATCCAATCTTATGTCTTCAATTTGTATGTAATTTTATTTTTCCTGATCCCTGCTAAAGTCATCTTCTGGGACTTATGGAAAGTGACAGTGAAGCTTGAGGATGGCATGCTTCTGTATTTAACTTTTTCTTTTTTCCTAATCCTGTAACGCTCACATTGACGTACACCCTGAATTATAAAATCTAAATACACACACACACACACACACTCCACATCATAATATGTCCTTCAGCACAGTCCATTCCAAGAATCGAAAGCTGCCATACCACATGAACCAAATTAGTCTTTCCATCGCAACATAATGATGTTCTAAACAAGTTGTTTACTGCTGATGTAATGGTAAATTCTAATCACAGCCCCCACCCTTCTTACAACATCTGGCTTTACATAAAACACCGCCATCTGTCACTGGAATTTCCCCATAGTCGTACAACTGTTAAAAAAGGCAAGAACAGTTCCACTCATGAGTGCACCATCACGTGAAGTGCATCCTAAACCAAACATCTGACTGAACCTATATAAATGTACCATGCATTTTGATGCACGGAAACCAGAACTGGCAAATGTTCATCAGCAACATGTGGAGGCAAGGTTGAACTATGCTTACGGAATGCCAACTAGCTCTACTGAAAAGGACACACAGAGGAGACAGGTGGCCGACTGCTTTGGAGAGTCCATGCACATACGCACACATTCAGCGGCACTGACAGTTGTGCTGATATGGCAGCACATGAGAGCTGGGGAGATGAAATGTTCGCCCTTCAGAAAACACACACACACTCTCTGCTGTATGTGTTTGTGTGTGTGTCTTAGTTGAGCCATGCATGGTTGTGTCTGCCCATCACATGTTCAGCAGCCATAACACCAATAAACCAGTGAAGAGCACTTCACCTAAATCATATTGCTACTAAACGATCCCTCGTAGGTACACACAGAAGAAACTCAGCTGATATATGGTGTGTGACATTTGTGTGTGCTTTCTATCTTCATCCGTCTATTTTCTGTTAAACAGCACTTATTCCTAATCAGGGTCATGGGGTGCTGCAGTCCATCCCAGTATTCAGCAGGTGAGATGCAGGAATACACCCTGGAGAGGTCACCAGTCATTTACAGAACACACACACATTGACTTACACACCAATACAGAGAGGCAGTTCAGAGTGTACAATCAACCTAATATGTTTTAAACAAATCAGGGGACTCTAAAGTAAACCAAGATGATAACGCCTCATGTATAAATGTGTTTTCATTATATAATAGCTGTACGAAGCAAAAGAATCTAAAGCAAATTACAAATAGCCTTTAATGTTAAAAGAGACTGTAAAATAATTAAGATTTTATTCCTCATCTCAATTCAGGTGTCTTAATTTTATCGCAGCGGTGCATTAAAGGTTCCTCATCACGACGTTATGGTATATTAGTTAAGCAGGCCACAGGCAGTTTTATATTAAAATTCTTCATTTAAAGTATGAATTAAAGTTCTGTTAGAATCCAAAGCAGGGCTCGCTCATTACACCGTCTACCTCACTTATTCTCAGCCACAGCTGAGAACGTTTAGGTCTGTAAGTATAGATGTAAACTAACGACAGTCCAACGTGTATAAGTGCTTTAGGCAGACAGTAGTTTGATCAGAAGGATACAAACAGATTGAATATACAGATGACTGTACATTTAATTTATTAGTTGGCCAGCGAGAACCTGAACATGAGATAGACACTCTCTGCTGCTAGAGTATATTTCAATCTGCTGTTTCTTTTTTTTTTTTTTTACTCACACTGTTTCATCATTTTTTCCCACCTTCTACGTTTCTTTCTCTCCCACATTGTTTCTTCTGTGTTTGAAGTGTGTTTCACTGTTTGAAGTCTTCCCAGATCTCCGAGCAACATATGGCTAGAGAGAAGCTTACTGAGAGAAACAGGGGAAAAAAAAACAAAAAAAAAAAACACAGAACACATTGCGTGATCAGTCAGGAATTGTGAGGACTGAATGCTGCAGGGGTGGCTGCTAACAATTGAGATACACAACAGATTTCCTTGTAAACTATCCAAAGTGGAAATCTTACTGGCTGTCCATGTCTCCTGCTGACGAACATATTAATTACTACATTATGCAACATACGCATACACACACATTAGGTACAAGCACCCCGCGGATGCTTGATGTTTTCTCCTAACCCCCTTCTTTACACTTCCTTACTTTTTTCTTACCAACACTCACTCCTACACACAAAACTTTCAAAGTCACACTTCTCAAACACAGTCTCCAGGGGAAAGAGTGTAAATGAAAAAAAGAAAAACCATCCGGCATTTTACTCTGTGTGAAAGCCTGACAGATGTCCATTTGCGCATGTGTGTGTGTGTGTGTGTGTGAGAAAGAGAGAGCAAGAAAGCGAGGGAGAGAAAGAGAGTATGTGCCACAAAAATGTTCTCACTGCTAAATAATCACTTTATTTAACTGACACTGTTATAGTATGCAAAAAACAAAACAAAAACATAGATCTATGAATTAATGGAAGAAAAAAAAAAAACCACTAACATATATGAAGTGGTAAAAATATAGTGCATTCATTTGCCATAAAATATGAGCTGATCTTTATTTTAATTAACAGTGTCGACAAATATAAGATACCTTAAAAAATCTGATATGCACAGCTTTTTTTAAAAAATGCATTTACCATTAAAACACACAACTCCTCGACCAGACGCTTCCTGTGGCTATGGATCCGACCTACAAGTTGTCTGGCAAGCGTTTTATTCTAGCCTGGCAGAATTGTGTCAGAGCTGTCACTGTTGGGACCTCTCATGTGTACGGCTCTCTCCAAATCTGTCGGTTTGGTCTGTTGGCTGTTGGCTCTGACTTGGCCACTCCAAAAGCTCTGCAGTTTTGAGTCAGTTTTGTTCCATTAACCAGTTTTTTTCTGGCATTTTGTGTGTCAATGTGGTCTTTAGCAAACTTCAGGCGTACAGCAATGTTCTTTTTAGTAAGCAGCAGCTTCCTTTGTAGTGTCTAGCCACGGACAGCCTGTCTGTTCACTGTTTTACCTATTTTTGACTTATCAATACAGATGTTATCCAGTTCCAGTGATGTCAGTTGGGGCTGGTTTTATTTTACCTTCCTGATTAGGTTCTGTTGTACACTTGTTTTGACTGGCACTCATTTCTTAACAGAGTACCCACAATCTTAAAGTGTCTCCATTGGAAGATCATTTCTCTATAGACTGCTGAATCTCTAAACCCTCTAATATCATGTTATAAACCTGTCAAAATATAAATCCAAAGTTCATGATTGTAGATCGCTTAGTGTGCTCTTTTTTGCAAGTTGTGGGTCACCTGTCTTGCATGAAGCAAATTCAAGTTGTTTTCATAATTCAATAAAGTCCACACCTCCGTACCTCCAAACCCATTTCCCAACCGAGAGTCCGGTTAGCTTTTCTGAGCGTGTTACCTCAAGAGTAACTTGGTTTTATTCAGCACCATGAGCTTTTTATAGTTGTTTTTAGTGAATTTATGTCAGGTCAGATTTTCTTTAGTGTCACTATTTTTGGCATATTACCAGTATATTTGATGTGTGTTTTCTAAAAGATTATTATAGAAAATCATGAAATTTATGGTAAAAATTATTAATTCACATGCCTTTGTGTGTGTATATGTCAAGAATATCTGGATAAAAATCCTCCAGAGTTTCTGTATTTGTTCTTAAGCATGAATAATTACATGATTTACGTTAATACTCTGGGTTGCGGGTGAAAGACCTGTTTGTTCCTAATGAAGGAATTGATGCTATTGACGTCGACACACACCCAGGTGTTACATATAGAATCTACACACAGTCTTTGTCAAGCTCTTTGACTCCTAAAGTCAATGCAGCATGTTACTACGTTAAAATGATGTTTCAGGTTGTATCAGTGATGTTTCTGCAGAAATAGAATCGTTCATATTCTTAAATGACTATGTACTTCTGCCATCTTCTGCACTGCAGATGTGTTTTATGTATTTTTTGTTTGTCAGTGCAGCACCGTCAAATTCATTAACCCATGGAATCAAGGACAGCACTCAGGGGGGTCATCAGCCTCAAAGACAGCTGACCATGTTATTAGCGTACACATATTCGGACAGAGAAACACACACACACACCCAGCTGATCAGCCGATCTGTGGATTTAGGGAACATTTGGGTATGTTAAAAATAAAATACATAAGTGAAATTGATTTTGAGATCAGCAGTTGATATAGGTTGTCTTCCTCCAGCTCTGGTTTTATATCAACAGTACAATGTTTCTCACATTTGACTGTTTAAAACCAGCTGGTCACTGCCGTCAGCCATGCACGTTTACATCCGCAGACAAGGTGGCGGCTTTATGATGACCATCCTTTCAGGGCTCTCTGCTCGGTCACTCTTTTGGGTCAGTCCCCTCCTTCGAGCACCACCGACCAACTCCTCTGAGCCAGTATCCCCATTACATTAAAGTTCAGCACAGGTAGCCCCAAGGAGAAACAACGGCAGAAGGTTGCACAGAAGGGTGAAAGGAAGCTGGATTAAGTGATGAAGTAGGAGGTGAAAGAGAAAAAAGAAGGGAAAAAACACATACTGACTGAAGTATGTCAAAAAGAAGAAGGACAAGAAAAAGGTGCATGCGCATCCTGATTAAATCTGCTGTCCTCAGCAGATTCCCGTTAGAAATCGGATTAGCCCTCCTCTGAGAGAGAACCTTTAGGAATGCAGATGACGAACTGTAGCACACAGATTTTGCTCTTGGATTCAGGGGCCACACACGATCACAAACACATAAACACTCACAATTCCTTTCCCTCCAAAGAGCATTTTATCATTTCTTTTCATTCATAAAAACATGATTGTATGTGATTAAAATCCATCAGGGTGGCGGTGCTCCTTGAATAGCAACTCACTTTGTCCTGTTGACTTGCTTTTCCTCACATGGGCTCTGTCAGTTGTCGTTCTATTTGCCTTCAATTTCAAATTGGTTTTGATTGGGTCAAAATTACTTTAGAAGAAAAGTACAGCAGAAGGATTTGTTGACAGTGTTACAGAAACATACTGTATTAATCCACTTCCAGAGGGACACACTAAACTTGCTCTGTCAGTGTACGTTGATGGTGACAGGTGTAAAATACATGTATACGAATTAAAGCAAGGGGAATGAGGATAATAATGTTCTCACTACTGATTATGAATAATAATTTCTCTCTCCCTCTTTCTCTGTCTTTCTTTTCCAGACTGGTATGGCGTTAACATACGATCCCACTGCAATGCAGAATGGGTAAGAGCTGCACGTTCAATCCATCCTCTACACCAACTAATACACTCACTTCTTGGCTCCATACAGCTGCCATACAGAAAGATTAATGTTGTGTCTCTACTTTGTTACTCTTTGATTAAGGAAATCTATATGGACTTCAAATATCGGTTTCCCTGCTTGCGCAGAATGAAAAATAGCAGAGGGTCGCTGAGTGAACACATGTGCTTGGGTCTTTTTGTAAATGTGTGTGTGTGTTCTTGTGTCTTATTGTCATGACTTAATGGTGCTGGGGAAATAAATGGCCCAACAACGTGTTTTTTTCCCCCTCCTCGCTAAAGCAGGATGCGAGGACAAAGGCTCTTCATATCTCCCTCCCCGGCCTTAGTCGTTCAAGGGAAAAACCTCATTCCCCACATCCCAAACAACCTGTCCTCCAGTGATTCAAAGTGCATCTCATCCATAATAGTGGATAAAAAGCATCACTTATTTCAAAAAGCCTGAACTGTAAAAATCTGCTTGGTTGCAAATAAGGCAAATAATATTTCCAGTGAGGTAGAGAAGGAAACGAATATCCTTAATGCATTCAGGCAGGTCAGTTCAGACTAATGAATATATTTTTACAAATAAAAAGAGCTGGATGTATAAGTATAATGTAAAAGTTTTTTATTGCTATTTTGTTACGCTGGAGAAAAATAGGATGCAAAGATTGTATAAATACCCATTTACCCTTTATGATTCATGTCATTGCAAAGTAGTAAATGAAAAAAGTTCAATAAATTAAAACAGAACATACATTTGTAACAGAATATTGGACTCATCTTGCGTATAGGTGCATAATGCATTCATTTCCATCCTTATCGGCAAGTCTTGATGGCAGCCAGACAAGAAAATCAAACTGCTCTACCATTTCACACTTATGTTTATTTATGGACCAACCTATCGGGATTCTCAGAAGAAAGAAAGAAAGGAGACTTTGACTTTATTTACTGTTGTTGGTGATTTTCTCAATTAGAATTACTGGTTTACAAAATAATACAATTTCATTACCTCTGCACAGCATAGAAACGATAAAAACTGTACACTATAGATGGTATGAGTAGAGATATTGATTACACACTGATAAGTGTCTAACCAGTGTGACTTTGCTTTCCGTCCATAAATGTGTCCTTACAAAAATAAGTCTGTGCTAACCTTATCTTCTTGTTGATGCTCAACTGAACCAGCATCTGTATGTCCGCCACCTTTAAAGATGTTGCTGAGTTCGACCGTTTAAAAACTGTTTTAGCCAACACAGCTCAGCATTGTCTCAGGACGCCCCTTAACTACGGCTCACACCTTTGTAAAGCTTTTTAACCAGCTCAGCAGTTCACCTCTCCTGCCGAACACAGCAAGAAAACACACCTGCCTTTCCTTTTTAAGATCATCCGATAGGTTGCAGTTTTCTGAAGGACGACAAACCTTTTTTTTTTTTGGTGCTGTTCCTAACTTCCCACACATCACATGCACTCTTTCCTTGAATCACCATTGAAGTAACCAAACTGTCCGAACGTGAGTTCAACTAATCTTTAAAGACCTCTTCTTAAGCTTCTTTAGTGCTGGTCTCCACCAGACCCTTCATAGGCACCATAAAATACAGACACCAACAACCAGTTGACCTGATAAGAGAAAAGCTGGACACAAATTATGCCAATAACTCAATTAAATCCTTTTAGGTTAATGCTACTAAACTCACTAGTATTGCTGCTGGTAAGTTATCTTATTGTCACATACAGCACCTATTTTTTTAACAATAGAACCCCAATTAATTCCATTCTGCAGGCAGAACTGTGCTGTTATTATTGATATTTGTTATTTCACACACACACACAAATGTCTCACTTCATCCTGGATGTGTCAGGTTCCATGCTTTTCCAATTTCCATATACCGGTAGGTTAGCATTCTTCATCCTGGAGTACTTGCTCTGCTTGACTGTCCTGTGTTTCACAGTGGAGCTTCGCCTAATGTTAGCATTAAAATGAGGCTGACCTAAAATTAAGGATAAGAAACAGCTTTGAAATAGGCCATAAACAATGTATAATTAGGCCCAAGAATTTATAGCAGATTTGAGCATATTTAGATCTATGCAAAATATATATTTCCTATTGCTTTGGCTGCTAACTTCCTGCTTTCATCTGCAGTGAAAACCACAGCAGCATTCTTTGATGTTTCCACAGGGTAAATTAGACCGTTCAGTTTAATCACAGCCAAATATATTGTACATAGCAGTGTAAGCTACTTCAAAACCCTAATAAGCAACACATGAGGGGTGTTTTAGATTTGTTTTATTCCCTGTGTTTATTGGTTTCAGTCTTCATTGTTTGCAATTTTCCATCATTACTCTATGCATACATGTAATTATAATTTGAAAATTACTCTGTTTTTTTCTTTAAAATATCTATTTTCCAATTGTCTGACCTTAATAAAACCACCAATAAAAAATAAGAGGGAAATATGTAAAGTGTTAACACACCTTCTCATTTGATCATGCAAAAAAAAAAAAAAAAAACTTGTGCTCTTTCTCAGAAGTTATAAAAGCAATAAAAAAGTCATTTACTTGTCTTTGCAGAATAAGTTTAGTCGGAATAGTTTTCTGACATACTTGCATTGTAACCTTTAATTATTGAGCAAAGCATTTTATAAAGCCCCGGTGCAATAAGTTAAAATAGAAATGTAGGTTTTAAAACCTTGTACATGCCGTGTGTAACACCTCACACTAATATGATCTTCAGCTGAAGTGACAGGGACTATTGGAAATTGCATGATGTCTGTCAGGGGATCACAGTGACCTCTGCCTTTATAGACCTTCAGCTGTGAGATAAAACAGCATGGCTATCCACCCCTCTTCTCTTCATTTCATGTCAAACCTCACCTTCTTGAAATGCATTAGCTTTTCTTCTGGCTACAAGCACACTACCTCGGTCAGCCTGCCAGCAGTGTAGCCCTAATATTAGTATCCTCCTTTATATGATGACAGGGCTCAATTTGATGTGATCGCACCCGACTTTTCAATTGAAAATGCTGTCTGCTACTTCATGTAACTTTTATGGGGAGTTGCAAATCCAATATAGGATCGAGAGTGTGGACTGTACTAGTTATAGAATAGCAGGTGTGTTCGTGTGCTTTTTATACGTGATATGTAGTTGGGAGCAAATTTACAATTTTTACCTGCAACAAAAGGACATTTTGAGGAAGTGAAGACATTCTAGCCGGTCCACAAGTTTAGGCTAAGAGTTAGAGTTTGAGTTGGGATGGTTCAGGGCCAAGGTACGGAGCCTGAAAATGTAAAATGTCTACTGAATCCTCACAGATAGAGAAAATAAAAATGTGTATTTAAAAGATATATTATTGTCATATGACCATGTTCGTTCTAATGTAATGTGACGTTCGTGTACCACATCTTCTATTTAAGTTCTCTGATGGATTCTTCTTTGATGCCTGTTCCTTGTCAGGTTCTACTCTTCGCCTTACAGTATCGCCACCAACCGCATGATTGCACAGACCTCCATCACGCCCTTCATAGCTGCTTCCCCTGTTTCCACATATCAGGTAGGCTAAAACGCAAGGCGTTTTGAACATTTTAATATGGGTGTGTGAGTTGTGAGAGCGGGAAGAAGGGCACACGCAAAAACCATCCTGTGAGTCTAACTTTATATTGTTGCTGCTCCAGGTTTGCACGGTGACATCTATTTTGTAGGCGATGAACACAACAGGCGTGTGAACACAAGCTGCAAATTTAGAAAAAAAAACAACAACAAAAAAAAACCCGACAGACTTGAAAAATAAAATCATTTATCAGGACTGGAAGTGTTTGAAGTGTTTTGAAGAAACAGATTTCTCCCTCTTAGCCTCAAGACCTCTTTCCTCATCGACTAAGAAGATGAAGGTGTTTATTTTCCACTTTGTTATTTATTTTAACTAAATTTGAAACCATTTCCTCTTCCTTTGTAACGAATTTCCACATTCTTCACGTCAGCGATCGGTGAAATAATGGAACTGAACAGAACCGTAATGTGAAAATTAACCATGTGCGATGTCAAGGGCTTTAACTCCCTTCCCCTTCCGTCACTGCACATTTCACGCAGCACCCGCTCCCAAGTCTAAACATCCCGTGGCGCTGCCATGGCCTTTCAGCTTGCTATCTTTTGACAATGTTTGGTATGCAGAGGGACAAAGGAAGGGAAGATAAGAATATAGAAGAGGCAAAAGGAGAGAAAGACAACGCAGGCAAGGAAGAGTGATCACAGGGGTGGTCGTGATGGTAACGGCCGAGGAAGGGTGGGCTGAAGGTTGCTGTGCCTGACTTTGAGGCATGCTTGATTAAAACTCCGGTCCAGTATCTGCGGTGGAAGGGTGGGCAAAGGAGGCGGAGGAGAGGGAAAAATGGGCCAGGGCGCATCTCTAATCTGCTCTCAGAAGGCTTCCCAAATTGATTTATCAAAAACAATGACTAGGCTTTTGAGGAATATTAATCCTCACAGTTTCAATATCGGGCGGCAGCGCTCCTGCTTCCTGTAATATTGCCCTTCAGCCAGTCACATCAGGAAGGTGAGTCTTTTATCTTTTGTTTAAGTGCAAAGACACAGGAAAAAAAGACATTCAGACAGACAACACCGTTTTATATTTTTTTTTTAAATTGTAAAATTTGTAAAATAAATGTTTATCCCTCTTTAATATTTTGTTCTTTGAATCAGCAAATGGTCCATGCTAAAAGCAGTGTTTCACCGCTCTTTAGGGCCTGTTGAGCATGTACAATGATTGGCTTTGTTTCTGAGGAGAAACGGCTTTGATAGCTTACATGACAGGATCCAGGCACGGCCAGATCGCCACCAAGATCTCAGCTAGAGCCGCCAGCCAGTTGCAGCCTGGTTAACATCACTGGTTGTGGAGTTTGGCTCACGATCTAATGTGTGGCTGACTGGGCCGACGTGCAGCTGTTTGGATTACTGAGCAGCAACCTGGCAGAGCTGCTCTGCTGGATGAGTGCACAAATGGCTGGCCAATCAGGGGAACAACTGAAATGCTTTTGAGATGTTTTGCCAGAGGTTCACTTCTAAGTGGTAACACAAGCGATGAGGTTCAGCCAGAGGGAATCTTAAATGTTTTCACACGAGACAGGTTACACACACAATGGGATATGTATAATACCATTTTTTTTCCTGCATAAAAATTTTAAAAAAACAGAGTGAAAGAGTAGATTCCAAGACAAAAAGTCCACATGAACTCATTAGGGCAGTAGTTGGGCAACCAGTCTGCACAAAAATAAATTGTTTAATTTTTTAAACATTTCTTAATTTCTTACCATCTAACCCGAAGGCTCATATTGTAGAAGTCATTTGTAGGTTTGCTCTTTATTGAATAAATCACACGGTGGTCATGCAGCACAACAATCAGACCATGAGTGATTAAAGATAAGCTCCATGTGCGCGTTTGCTGTCCTGTTCAGCTGGGAAGAACAAACACAGCCATGTACAAACAAACACACTTGGCTTCATGTTATAGAATATCAAGCTTGTTTGGATGTGGATCCAAATCACGCCTTTGTGTTGGCTCACAGGATTGATTGCTCTTATAGCATATTATTCCATGTTTGTCTTTGTTTAATCTAATCATTTTACCAGGATCAGTGGCCAGCCTGGGTGTTTGTCTGCCGCAAGCTGTCTGATTCTTCTCTCCAGCACATCAAAAATCCTCTGTTTGCTCCACCAGTCCTGTTTTCACAGGCTCATTCTTTTACAGCCACATTAGCAAACAAGCATGTTTTTGTATGATTTCTCTCGAAAATCAAAAGTAAATCTCAATCTAGCGTTAAACAATTCTACTTTTTAGCTCTTTCCAAACTTTTAAATAATAAGCTCTTTGTCCTTCAAATATCCACAGTTTCCAATTTCACAAAAGCATTAGCATTATGATAGAGAAGGAACTTATTATAGGTTCTGTGCAAGAGTCATGCCAATAATGAGGAGACAGAACGGAGATTTAGTGCCTTGAGACTCTCAAATTCATTTTGGTATTCCGTGGCACAACTCAATCTTTGTAAAGTTCAGGCATTTTTGCTGCATTAGTCCCGAAGCAATCACTGTGAAGCCTCCAGACCTAATAGTATTCAAATGTATATACATATATAAAGATATAGATATGTGCAGAGGGAAAGAGACAGAGAAATGTATATAATCTGGACATTTTCTCATTTTTCTGCAGGTCCAGAGTACGTCGTGGATGCCTCATCAACAATACGTTATGCAACCTACAGTAAGTACTATTAACCTGCACATGGACAGAGCTAATAAAAAGGCATAGGAGAAATGTCTAGGAATCATATAATATTAAAATATACTTGACAACAATAGAAACAGTCACACAAAAGTCTAAAAGCTAAATGATTATTTGGCCGTCAGTTGCTTCATGCAGTTCTAGGTCATGGTTCCACCTCAGCTATGGAAACATATTTAGATTAATTTTTTTTCTGCTGAAAGTGTTGAAGTCATTTATTAGAGGAATTAAATCCTCCTTCTAGGTATACAGATATTCACTGTATATTCTCATACAGCTCATATTCTTTATAATGTAGCAGTAAAGAACATTCAGAGATGAGTACATTTTGACTTTAGTGTGTGAGAGGTCTCATTTGCTCAGCAGGTTGTAGATTGTCACATTTTTTTAGATGCTTTTTTGACAATGTCTGGTAAATTCCTTATCGGCATAAAATGGAAACAAGCATGCCCTTGAAATACAGACTTCAGAGCACTAGAGGGGCTTTTTTACAAGACTAAAATGTGTAGATCTATTAGGTGTACTGTAATTTAACAGACGTATTGGATAGTTATATTGATAGCATAAATTATTTTCTCTCACAGTAATGGTACATCTAATAAATCAAACGGCCTAATAATGAAACTACTTAATTACTGTGCACTAATGAGTAGTTAAATATGCATGCAGGATGAGTATGTAATTTCTTACTAAATGCTGCATACAGTATGTGTATAACTCCTCACATATATTGTTTCTGCTTTTTTGCTGTTGCCCTGTAAATGTTGTTGATTGAAGTATAACGAATATTGATTGACAGCTTTAATTTAAGGTTGAATTTAAAAGAAAGAAATAACAACATAATTCATGGATTTCATGTGAGCCATGTATTGTCGTCCCATGATTCGTATCAGTGGTCTTGGGCCTATAACATGAATGATTTCACGACAAAGAAAGTCATTTAGGCTGTTTTGGGAACATTAGAAAGTAAATCTTGATTGTCCATTGTCCCGATTCATCATTATTTTATAGTATATAATCATGCAGGTCAGTGCTATTGAACTAATAGTTAGGTGGTGTGGGCAGTCAATAAACAGCCAAAAAATATAATGATTCAACATTTTGGAAGCGATTTATCATCAATGTACAGTACTACTCAAAAAATTAGAATACTTTGAAAAAGTGCATGCATTTTTCTAATTTAACTTGAAAGGTGAAATGCACATATTGTATAAAGAAATTGTATTCAAATGAAGTTTTTTTTTGTTGTTTTTTTTTTTGCTGATTAGGATCTGCATCTTCAAAAAACCTCAAATTCAAAACTCAAAAATTTAGAATATTGCATGAAATAACTGAAAATCATAATCAGCAAATTTACAACAAAAAAAGTGCTTGAGATAACCCACTTTGCATCTAGCGAGTCTATACAATGTATTGGTTTTAACTTTTATGTTGGATTGCCAAGTAAAACAACTTTTACACAATATTCAAATTTTCTGAGTAGTACTGTAGGTTATTAAATACGGCTGCATCAAGCCACCTCATGAACATTTGAACAGGAGCGTCTAATAGCCTTTTCTTTTTTTTTTTTTTTGGGTCTGTTTGAGAAATTTAGCCCTTTACTCATTCGTTTGCTCGCCCGCTCACTCACTCACTAACTCAGTGGAGGAGTATTCAGCCAGCTGTGTGGCCCCCCCACCATGGTCATTTACCACTCAGACCTACCTAGCTTACTTACACTCCTGCTGCGGGACAGTGAACATGTAATCTGGTCGCAGCAGGCCACCGGCCAGCCCAGACATGCACTCCATGCTCGACTGTCCTCCACGCCTGTTGCTTTGCCTTTCACCTGCACGGTTTGCTGCTTCATCTTTCCTATCTCTCGTAGTTTGACTGCCTCTGCAGTTAAACCCAGACCTGCCCAGCAAAATTTGATGAAGTTTGTTTTACAACTTGAATATTTTAATCTTGCGCCATGGGGGCCAGTTGTATAAAAATAGGATGTCCTGTATCCTCTCTCTGATAGATTTTTAACTTACCTTTAAACAACCATTATCGAACATGCTGGAAATGTTTAATTTCGCCTATTAGTTAACTTTCGAGACTTGTAAACCTTTCTATAAGCCAGTGGAAACAATCCATCTGAGCCTAAAAGATGCTTTTCGGCACAACAACCTCTATATACTCTAACATATGCATACTGTATTTTTGTTTGTTTGCTTGTTTGTTTGTTTTTTAATCCTGTAGATATATAAGATAACAAGTCTGTTCTTACGTTTGGGTATTAAAGGCAACCCCACACAAATACAACAGTTTAAAACAAAGTACAGGAGTAAAAAGCAGTGAGAACCAGTGGGGTTCTGTAGCGTCTGCCTGATGGCACCATTTCTTCGGGCTGTTGCCATCAGGATGCTGCCATTAGGCAGCAGCCTGAAGGAATGGTAAGAGAGGTCCTCAGTAACGAGTGTGGCTTTCCTCATCACAGAGGAACAGTACAGTTCACACGAGGCTGTTTGAGTGGTTTTTCTGGCCTGATTCATAATTTGGGAGAGTTTTATGCTTGGTGATAAAGCTACGATGTTAAACATATAGATAGATTCAATGAGTGATTAATAAACTAGAAATAAAATCTCTTTGATGATGTTAAAACCACTGTTGAGCCTTTATGTGTCTTCTCTGTTACTTGTGATGTTGTTTTTGGAAGACAGAGAACAGGATGGGTGGCAAAACACCATCTTTTTCTAGCTAAGAACCATGGCCTAAGATTTGGATGGTTCTCTTTGCTGATTCTCATCCCAGCCGCTTTACACTCGGCTGCGAAACGATCCAGCAAAAGCTGGAGGTCACGGACTGATAAAGCTAAGGACCACATTGTCTGCAATAAGCAGAAACCCAGGCCTGAATCACGGAATTTCCAAGCCCACAAACTACATGCGGATAGGTTGGGCAAATTCCCATGCACGTTCAAGGACTAGAGCTTCTGCAGCTAAGCTTTAGACTGCCAAGGTCCCTCCCTTCGGCTGCCACCTAACATACAATACACTAGACCCCGTTGGCCCTTCCTGCAGGTGGTAAGCCCACTGGCAAAGGTCTGGCCACCAGGCACTCTCCATTGTGCCCCGCCCTCAGGCCTGGCTCCAGCAAGGGGCCCCAGTGACCCACGCCCGGGTAAAGGGAACTCAAGACCATTCCTCTTTTCCATTATAGGGGGTCGATGGGCTGCACATTGTCTGGTCCCTCACCTAGGACCTGTTTGCTATGGGTGGCTCTTCCAGGGGTATAAGGCTCAAGACAACAGAGCTCCTAGGATCACTGCGACATGTAAACCCCTCCAACACGATTAGGTCGTACCCAGGA
Organism: Tetraodon nigroviridis; assembly: GCA_000180735.1. Taxonomy (NCBI): domain Eukaryota; kingdom Metazoa; phylum Chordata; class Actinopteri; order Tetraodontiformes; family Tetraodontidae; genus Tetraodon; species Tetraodon nigroviridis. The sequence goes on from CAAE01014777.1 coordinate 149,813, forward strand.
GGGGCATGCTGCAGTCTTTACAAATAAAAAGTTCTTAATCCATATAACCAGTGTAAAAAACCATGAAGATCAGAGAGGTGGTGTAACAAAATGTTGCTTGAGACTTGCATCATCATTGCTCATTCATCATTCTATTGTTTTCTTTATGTAATTATTGTGTTTCCGGATCTCACCCATGTGTTGTCAGGCTGTAAGCACACAGGCAGGACATACACACAGCCTGCATAACTGTGTTTGTGCGAGTGGTCATGTTTTTTTTTTGCCACACATTGTGTGCGCTGTATTTGTTATGCAATTCAGTATGTTTAGCCCATACTGTTTCTTTGCAACCAGCTTGCAAAGCTGTCTGATAGCCGTCATTTTCCAGCCTTATGTTATGAGGCCTTTCTGGCATTAGCCAGTAGCCACACTGTGGTGCCTGTCTCATCATGATTTGTGCCAGAAGTAGCCATGTGGGCCACAAACATCTCCACGGTTGCATTTCTATTGTGTTCACGGTGCTGTTTGGCACCAGACTGCTGCGAGGTGCTAACCCCGGCTGTCGCTGACATCAGTGGATGGCTACCAATCTGTCCCACTTTATGTATCATGCTTATGTCAGCCACCAGCTACACAAGCAGCAGACAATACACACACGTGCACACATGCAGTCTGCAACCAGTTCAATGAATCACATCAAATTAGCCAGGCATGCTAACTCTAGGAGCTCAAGGGCCTCTTCAAAGCATTAAAAACCAATTGATTGTGCAGTTTGGCATCTTCCACTACGAGTAGTTTTCTAAGTCACTGGAGCGTAATGCAAAGGCGCTCCTGGTGACAAGGCAATATGGAGACAGCATGGAAGAGAATGAATGCAGAGGCATCCTGTCACAATAAGTAAACAAAAGAAGCGCTAATGCTAATTATTAATGCAGAGGTTTGGGTTATATATTTGAAAGGGCACAAACCTCCCTGAAGCTGCAGGTCATTTAAACAGGACACAGACCTAAAAAAAAAAAAAAGGTCTGTGTCCTCCAAGCCATTCATGTTTGCATCATTTAGTATGGTTTTGTACATAAATGCTGAGTTAGCTGAGTTAGTGCTAATAGCACTGCACAGTCATGATGATGTGTTGCTGTGTGTGCACTTGTGCATGTGTGCATTTTATGCATTGAGTTAAACTTCGGTTAGGCTGAGTACAGTTTGTTTTACATCGCGCTGTGCTTTAGCAAAGGTTTTGTTGTTATCAGAGCAGATTAGGTTTGACAGGTCTATCCATATAGTATAAAATTCCATTAATCTGGGAAAGGAGCTGCACTTTGGTATCAGTAAATAAGAGAGAGAGAGATAAAACAGTTTTCAAAATCTGTTTATGGCCAATTAATGGACCAAATGCACTTTTCAGTTGTACTTGATAGAAACTGACAGTATTTTCTTAGGTGGACAGTTGATAATGGTTGCAGCATGTTCTGTTTTGTTTTGTTTTTTCTTTTTCTAAACTTATTTGCTGTACTCAATTTATTTTGTCTCCCTGTCTTCTTATGATGACACTCCAGTAAAGCATGGTCAGCTCTCTTTACATGCTGTTCACTGGTTAGTGAGGAGTAAAATTCTCCTGAAGATTTTTTTTTTATTAAAATTTACGCAGCTCACACACATAAAGTGTTGTAGAAATGATGTCTTTATGGCAAATCTCCGTGACTTATAGACCATCAATCACACGCACAGACTCCTTTCACACTGCAGTGCTGGCCACGACTTATCCATCCCGTTTTTTTCCCCCTTTTCCATCTGTAAACTTTATGTGCTTCGAGCACCGTGTGTATTTGTTAGAGTGCATTAGCCCTTAAATAGTGAAGGTGAATTATTGAATACCTCTGCTGTACCCTAGCTCGCTCTTACTGCCTCTCTATAGATGCTTGCCAGGCCTCTCAGAATTGAACCCATAGCTATCTGACACTGCCTGATGCTTATCTCTAAGAAATGTCTGTGTGGATTAAAAAAGATGAACAATATGTTGGTTGGTGGATTTCACCAGCAAGGCAGAATCTGAGACTCCAGTCGTCCTTGACTTGCTCTGACTCTGCCTTTTTCCTCTCATGTTTGTTCTTGGGATACCCTCATTTCTCTTGTGCTTATTTATACTTCTCCCCCCCCCCATTCCATTCCACCTGCACACTTGCTGAAAAGTGCATCTACTC